>JAJKFI010009679.1:9646-19779 GCA_029204185.1 Lerista edwardsae
TAAATTCCCCCTTCTGGGCAATGGTCAAAGAGATAAGCACTCGGTCCCAGGTTGTCTCTGGTAATCCTCAGTAAAAGGCACCTTTCATTGCAGGTACTTTTCGGTTTCAGAGCTTTCAATGGACTTGCAAACAAGAAAAAAGGGGGGGGGAGATGCCACCTCTCCTGTTCCGCTGGGCAGGGATGGGAGGTCCTTGCAGGCAACACAGGCAGGGCTGCAGGATTCCAGGACCCCGAAGGGGAGCCAAAGCAGTCCTTGGCAGGGCCCCAGATGGAGGAGGCTTCCTGACTTGGACCGAAGCCTCCAGACCACAGCAGGGACACTCCAGCTAAGCAGGGATAGGCAACCTTAAACACTCCAAGAGCCATTTGGACCCGTTTTCCGGAGAAAAGAAAACCTCGGGAGCCACAAAACCCTTTTGACATCTAAAATGAAGATAATACTGCATAAATAGTTTTTTTTTACCTTTATGCTATGTATACAAAAACTATAGGGACTAGCAACAGGATGCAAGCATCTTGTTGTCTTGTGCCTCCCTGGGGCACCTGGTGGGCCGCTGTGAGATACAAGAAGGAAGCTGGACTAAATGGGCCTTTGGCCTGATCCAGCAGGGCTCTTCTTATGTTCTTATGAGCGATTGCAGCTGAAAATTGGGTCTCGACATTTGTCATTCACTGTCTCCAGCTTTCTCTCTGTCCCACCCCCAACCCTGCTGCCAATCCTCCATAGCCTTCCGATCGCGCATAAAAAAAAAACCACCAGCCACCACACTGCACCTTACAGGGCAATGCGGCGGATTGCCCGTTTGCAAAGAGCACATGCGACAAGCAGCAGCAGGATGGGTGGGCAGGGCAAACCCCAGAGCCGAGCCGAGCCGAGCAGCTGCCCATGCAACTGCTGCCACTATGGGGTGTGTTGTTGTTGTTTTTCAAAACGGTGGAGGATTTTTTATTTTGAGGTTTGCAAAAGAGGGATTCCAGGCGCGTGCACAGGAACTTTTGCAACTTGCACGCCATCGATTCCAACAATCCCTCCACGTTGCAGAAAGAGGGACCGGGCAAAAGATCCTGGAAAACGGGCGGGGGACACACACACACAACTGTGAGACCCGGCGCTTTCCGTGCTTGTAAGCGGGAGCTGCCCCAACGCATGCAAAACCAGGGGCAACTTTGCAACCCGACGGACAGCGAGCCAGAAAGTTTTCCCCACCGGCTCTCTGCTGCAGGCCATTGCCCCCCACCACGCTCCATCCCAGCTCTGCGTGCGAAGCAATGCAAACACATGGAACAGTCAACACAAAAAGCCACACACCCTTCCAGCCGGCGGATCAGCTCTGGAGCTTCGTGGGTTGCCTTCTGCACAAGGCTATCCACGCACCGAGCGGGAGCCCAGCCGCCGTAGCCACCACCAGCGTGCTCTCCCCGCTTCCTGGAGCAGCGTGCAGCAAAGGACTGGTGCTGAGCGGAGAGGTGCTCTTGGTAGCAGCTCCTGGCTCGGGGGGCTCGGAGGGAAGGGGAGAAAAGGGGATGATTCCCAACCTGCAGCCCTGAGCACAGTGCAGCCTACCGGGAGGGAGAGCAAGCCCGCGGTCGCAGCCAATGCTGGGAGCCTCCTTTGCTACTTTCACCCGGACTCCGGAGCCGCAGCAGATGGCTAAAAGAGCCACATGCGGCTCCAAAATCATAGGTTGCTGACCCCAGAGCTAGTGTCTGAAGTGCCCCGACTTGAACCTCTTCCTTCTTCTCCCAAGTCCCCCCCCCCGAATTCTGCTTCTCAGAACAAGGGTAGAGACACCCATTTGCCCAAAGAAAGCAAAATGCTCTTCAGACAACAGAGGTGTTTGGAGCTGCTGCTTTGGTGACGCATCAGGAATTCCTGACTTGCTGGGACTGAGCCGGCTCCTGACTGCTCCCCCCTCAAAACCTTCCTGCTGGGCAGTGGGGGGGGGGCGTAGCTGTTGAGAAATGTTAGCAGAGTCAGACCTCGCACAACAAAGGCTGCTTTCACTGCGCAGGCTGCTGCATAAAACAGTAGAGTGTTCTGGCTGGTGCAGCAGATAACAGACTCCCACCTCAGGAATGTGAGGGCGGCAAAACAGAGGCCAAGGACACAGAGAGGTTTCTCAGGAAAAGGTTTGTATTGCAACAAAGCAACGTGAGGCAAATACATAAAGGAATAGCAGGCAAAAACGTTCCATACAGGAAAGAAGAAAACAGGACACTTCACTTTGTCAGCGTCATTAGCCAGTCCAGCAAAGTGCTTCGCAGAGCACCTGGTTTCTCAGGGAGCTGGAGCAGTATGTGTCTTGGGTGCCTTTATACAAATCAGCAGCCAATGGCTGCAGTATGACTGAGGGTGTGGCAGTAGGGCCCTGCCCCTTTGCACACGGCTCTCCTCAACAGGTGTTGGCACTTGACGGTCATTAGCTGCATGACTGTGCTACTTTGCAGCCATGAGGCCTGTGTACCATGAGGGGCCCAACTCTGGTTCAGGCCTAGGTAGGTTGCCAAACACCTTCCCATGGTTTGACCAGAAGCTCCACTTGTCACAACACCTGACAGTAGCAGGGTGTGGGCTGTTTCAGAGGCGGGGGGCGGGGGAGGAGAGAGACCTCTTGGCAGAGTTTGGAAGGAATTGCCCAGGTGAGCCAGACAGGGCCTTAGTTTCATTTCAGGCAGGACTTGCCCTTGCCGACTCCTTTGGTCAGAGACCCAGACTGGCATTTCCAGACCCTGAGGGAAAGGAGACGGACGGATCTCCCTGGCCCCAATTCTTCATAGCCCTGGAATTAGCCTCCCCTCCTGAGGGTCCCCTGTGCGACCTCATCTTCTTGCAGGGCAACAACCTCTTTCACTCCCAGGATGAAATCCAAAATGGAGTCGGGCCTGTCCAGGTGTGAGGGAGTCCACAGCCCCTCCTCTTCCAGCCCCTCCCTTTCTCAGGCCTCCTGGGGCTAGAGGGTGAAGGGGGGACTGTCCCTCCATAGAACGGCCCAGTGGGGGAGCCCTGCTTCTCCAAGGACGTGGCGAGCTCTCCCCCCTTGGCCGCAGGGGTGATACGGGAGGTTGGCACGAGGGGACGGGCAGCAGGTGCTCCCGCCCCCCACATGGCCCTTCGGAGAGACGTGGCTGCCATGGAAGCCGCTTCCCAGAGCGACTCGGACCTCCGCAGCGGGGGGCGGGCGTTGTTGCCACCTGCCCTCCCCCAGCCCAGCGCCTGGGGCATTTGCCTCGGATCCTGCCATTCCCTGCCTTGAAAAGGGATGGGGGGCCACGTCCACCTGCCCCCCCTCCATCGATCCACTCCTTCCACTCCCACCCCCCTCCACCCCTTTTTCAAGGCAGGGAATGGCAGGATCAGAGGGCGGCACGTCCCCCCCCCCCCAGGCTTCCTCTGCAGGCTAAGATCCTGGTCTTGCACTGCTTGGAATATTTCACCCACCCAAAGCTTTGACAGGGTTTTATCTCCTCTGGCCTGATAACTGGCGATGATGTTTTCTTTCTTTTTAGCATTTCCTAAACAGAGATTCAAACACAGCATCAAAACCTCTCAGCTTCCTATACACTGAGCAGTTCGAAGCATCCCTATGACAGCACTTCGGAAACATAACTCAGACCTTTTCATGGGAAGCTGCCTTCTGCTGTGTCCCTCCCTTAGGCATCAAGCTCAGTAGTGTCAAGGCCGTCCGGCCACAACTCTCTGGGGCTTCAGGTGGGGCATTTTCCTAGCCCTGCCCGGAGGTGCCAAAGAAGGCCCCAGAGAAGAATTTGGGGACCTTCTGCCTGCAAACTCAAGGCCTCCTCAGCCAGAACTAAGAACTGTGGCAATCTGTGCCATGTGCTCTCTTGGAGAGGTCCATGAGGAGAGACGTTTGTTTCCGGCAAGATAGGATTACAGCCTAAGTTTTCTGAACACAACAGGTCCTATATCTGAAAAATGATGGTTTTCAAATACTTCTTTCCTTAAGATTTCCCAACCTCAGTCCCTTCCTGCAGGAGGCCAATCCTGGGAAGGAATCGTGGAGAATTTCAGTCTGCACGGAGGGGGGGCAGGAAGAATGCATGGGGTAGGGCTTGGCCATGTGTGGGGTGGGAGTGGATGAGGTGATGTGTAACGGGGGGCTGTCACTTATAGGTGTCCCCCACTGTTCACGTTCCCCCTGGTTCTCTCCCTCAGCAGGCAGGGCCTAGGCCCACAGGAGCCCTTCAGCTGGCAGGCCGTGGGCTGGGACTGCTGCTGGGTCAGGCCAAAGGGGTCTACCCGGGAGAAACCTCCCCCCTCTCTCTCAGTAGCCCACCGGCTGCCTCGGGGACACCAGGGTCATTCCGGGTCAAATCATCACACCGTTTACACTGCCTTAGATTCCCAAAGAGCATCAGTCAAGCCAAGCTCCATGGGGTGAGCCCCATACATCCTGTTTCACTGCCCTGCGCTTCCACCTTTGGCTACTTTGGCCCTCCCCCTCCCTGCCTGTCGAGGCTCCTCCCTTCTGTCCGCGAAGGCCCCTTGCAAGATCTGCTTCCTCAAAGCCTTTCCAGGCCCCCAAAGACAGTTCAGGCTGTCAGGTGATGGGCCCCGCTTCACCCTCCGGCCCCAGGAGGCCGGAGTCAGGGAGGGGTTGGGAGCGGAAGAGGAGGCCCCTGCCAGGATCCCCTCAGCCCCACAGGGCGCCTGCAGTGGGAGGGTCTGTCTCTGCCACCAGCCAATCCAGGGGCTGCAAGGGACGGTTCATGGGAGGCCAGGAGGCCAGGTGAGGCAGTGGCCTCAGGCAGAGGATTGGAGGGGGGCTCCCTTCTGACTGTCCACTGGCCTCTGTGGCTCGTCCCCCCAGTCCCTGGAATGGAAAAGGAGGGGGCAGAGCAGAAGAGGGGGGTCTCCCATGATCGCCCCTCTCCTCCACACTTCCTCCTCCACCCTGCCGCCTCTTTCCTTGCCAGCCAGAGAGCGGAAGGCTCAGAAGCGGCTGGCCAACAGCTACAGCCACGAGCCCCTTGCGGCCCTGCGGAAGGACAGAGGGCATCTGGCAGCTTCCAGAAAGCTCACCTCGGCTGGGCTGGGGCCGGGAGGCTTTGAGCTCACCTTTCCCCCTGGGCTTCTTCTGCCTTTGAAGATCCTGGCCTTGCACTGCTGGGAAGAGTTCAGCCAGGCAAAGCTTGGACATGGCTGTATCTCCTCTGGCCTAAGAACCGGCAATCATCAGTTTATTTCAGTAACGATGCATTTGCTAAACACAGATTCACTCAGCAGGCTATACATGGAGTAGTTCTAAAAATCGCTATGTCAGCACATCAGAAAAATGACTCAAATCCTTTCAAGGGAAGCTGCCTTCTCCTGGGTCAGACCCTTAGGCATCAAGCTCAGTAGTGTCAAGGCTGGCCGGCCAAAATTTATAAATTATTAATTCAAGAATATACTTTAGATGAGGTAGTTAAAGTTCAAATGGTCAAATGGGCAACTAATATTAATAGGGAGATAATGATGTCATCATGGGAATATTTATGGAAGAAATCTTTAAGAATATCAGTATGTAATAATATAAGTGAGAATTGTTATAAAATGATTTACAGGTGGTATTTAACTCCAAAGAAACTGTCAAATATGAAGAATAAGTTATCTAATAAGTGCTGGAAATGCAAGGAACAAGAAGGTTCTTTCTTCCATATGTGGTGGTCATGTAAAAAAGCAAGAGTTTACTGGACAGAAATACACAAAGAAATGGTGAAAGTATTAGGCTATAACATAGACAAAAATCCAGAATTATTTTTGATAGGCTTAAAATTAGAAATGATGAATGTAAATGACAGAATTTTGATATGGTATATGGTTATATGGTGTATGCAAGATACTGGAGACAAGAGAAGATACCGGGAAAAGAAGAATGGATCCAGAAGATGTTGTATATAATGGAAATGGACAGACTCACAAAGGGTTTAAAGGATGAAAAATTTAAAATTTATATAGAAAGGAGAGAGGGGAAAACTAATGTAATATGGTTATTTGATGATTGAAGGAAATCATCAAAATTTAGAGGTATTAGAAGGTAGCTGCGGGAAGTCAAAATTGTGTTGTATAATTGTATTGAGGGATCAATGTTTGGTGTTAACTTGGATTTGTGTTTGTGTGTAAAACTTGAATAAATTGCTTAAAAAAAAAAAAGGCTGGCCGGCCACAACTCTCTGGGGCTTCAGGTGGGGTTCTGGCAATGTGAGAGAGGGAACAGAACATACCTCTAGACTATATCCCTCCCGTGCGTAATTTTGTATGTCTCATCCTCAACCCCTTTTTAATTACCCCGAGCATGGAATTGGCCTTTTAATTGCTGCCACACACTGGGTCGACCCCTTCATCGGGTTATCCAATAGCACCCCATGATCTCTCTTCTCCTCTGTCACAGACAACTCAGAACCCATCAGCCTATATATGAAATGTTGGCTTTTTGCCCCAATGTGCATCACTTTACACTTGTCTACACTGAAACATGTTAAGATTTTTTGAGTAGTAATGATGACGATGATGATGTGCGTGGATGAATACTACTCCTGAGTGGTTTACTCAGAGATCCAACACTAAGGACCACAGACAAGAAATAACTCGGAGACTTCTTTAACAAGAACTTCTGTATTACTCAAGTTAATCTTCTTTACAACTGTTTCAGCAACTCCAGCACACTCTGTACATAACTTTTTATATGATGTAAAAGCACTGAACTAAACACTAATTTTGTTTTTAAATCTTAAATTGTATTGTTTTTAATTGTGTTGATTGTATTGTTTTTAACATTGTTTTTAATTGCTTTTTAATATTAATTTTATATTGTATCTTTTTATATTGTACTGCCGCCTTGAGTGCCTCTGGGCAAAAAGGCGGGGTAAAAATCAAATAAATAATAATAATAACTTCTATTCATCAATGATCAGCTCTCGTCCAAAAGACTTCTCTCAAGCACACACTCTTTCAAATCCCTCTCTGAAGAAAAACACACACATTGTATCCCTGGTCATGTTTATATATCATCCAATCATAACCATCACATGACCATATCTCTGGGCTGATTCTCTTGTTACTGAGCAAATCTACACGTTGCCATTCTAACTCTTACTACTGGGCAGATCTCTATGTTACCATTCATACTCATATCACTGGGGAGATTTACAGGTTGCCATTTTAGCTCCCTGTCTCTAGGTAGAAACCAACCATACAGATCTGTAAATTTCTTCTGCCTCATTCCAATATCCCAACAAAACGCTTCTGCCATTTGGCTGATCATTCCTGCAGCTCGGAGAGATCCTTCTCGAGCTCTTCACAATCCTTTCTGGTTTTCACCAACTGGAAAAGTTTTATGTTATTATTTTCTTATGATTTCTCCCGAGTGGGTTCTTAGATGCGATAACATCTAATGATGAGATCTCTGACTGAAGCGCTTTCATTTTTATGGTTTCTCCCCTGTGTGTGTCTTTGATGTCATGACAGGCTGGAGCTCCGACTGAAGCTCTTTCCGCAGATGTCTGGGAGGAGACATAAGAACATAAGAAGAGCCCTGCAGGATCATGCCCAAGGCCTATCTGGTCCAGCTTCCTGTATCTCACAGTGGCCCACCAGGTGCCTAAGGGAGCCCAGGAGAGAACAAGATACTTGCATCCCGTTGCCACTCCCATGCACCTGTCATTCTAAAGTACCCGACCATTAAAATAAGGAGGTTGCCCAACCATCATGGTATATAGCCCATGATGGACTTTTCCTCCAGAAATCCATCCAGTCCCCTTTTAAAGGCATCTAGGCCAGATGCCATCACCACCTCCTGTTCCATAGCTACATTACCCGCTGGGTGAAAAAGTATTTCCTTTTATCGGTTTTAACTCTCCCAACACTCAATTTCAGTGGACATCCCCTGGTTCTGGCATTGTGAGAGAGGGAAAAGAACATCCCTCTATCGACTCTATCCCTCCCGTGCATAATTTTGTGTGTCTCATTCATGTCTCCCCTCAGGCGCCTTTTTCCTAGACTGAACAGCCCCAAACGCTGCAGTCCTTCTTCAAAGGGAGGTGCCCCAGCCCCATAATCATTTTGATCGCTCTCGTCTGCAACTTTTCCAGCTCCACTATGTCCTTTTTGAGATGTGGTGACCAGAACTGTACACAGTACTCTAGATGTGGCCTTACTATAGATTTGAACAATGGTATGATAATATTGGCTGTTTTATTCTCAACCCCTTTTTAATTACCCCAAGCATCGAGTTGTCCACCAGCACCCCATGATCTCTCTTCTCATCTGTCACAGACAACTCAGAAACCATCAGCCTATATATGTAGTTTTGATTTTTGGCCCCAATGTGCATCACTTTACACTTGCCTACAAGTGTTTTCACCACCCAGAAAATCTTTATGTTATGATTTCTCCCGAGTGGGTTCTTAGATCCAGTAACGTCTAACGATGCGATCTCTGACTGAAGCTCTTTCCACACTCCAAGCATTTCTATGCTTTCTCCCCTGTGTGTGTTCTTAGATGCAGTGACAGGTGTGAGCTCTGACTGAAGCTCTTTCCGCACTCGAAGCATTTGTATGGCTTCTTCCCTGTGTGGGTTCTTTGATGTACAGTCAGGTGTGATCTCTGATTGAAGCTCTTTCCACACTCCAAACAGTTATGTGGTTTCTCCCCTGTGTGTGTTCTTAGATGCCGGGACAGGTGTGAGCACTGACTGAAGCTTCTTCCACACTCCAAACAGTTATATGGTTTCTCCCCTGTGTGGGTTCTTTGATGCAGTGACAGGCGGGAGCTCACACTGAAGCTCTTTCCACACTTGAAACATTTGTATGGCTTCTCCCCTGTGTGTGTTCTTAGATGCAGTGACAGGTCTGAGCTCACACTGAAGCTCTTTCCACACTCCAAACATTTATACGGTTTCTCCCCTGTGTGTGTTCTTAGATGCTGTGACAGGTGTGAGCTCTGACTGAAGCGCTTTCCACAATCCAAACAGTTATACGGTTTCTCCCCTGTGTGTGTACTTAGATGCAGTGACAGGTATGAGCTCGTACTGAAGTTCTTTCCACATTTCAAGCATTTATATGGTTTCTCCCCTGTGTGTGTTCTTAGATGCAGTGACAAGCTGGAGCCCTGACTGAAGCTCTTTCCACACTCCAAACATTTATACGGTTTCTCCCCTGTGTGTGTTCTTAGATGCAGAGACAGGTGTGAGCTCTGACTGAAGCGCTTTCCACACTCCAAACAGTTATACGGTTTCTCCCCTGTGTGTGTACTTAGATGCAGTGACAGGCTGGAGCTCACACTGAAGCTCTTTCCACATTCCAAACAGTTATATGGTTTCTCCCCTGTGTGGGTTCTTAGATGCAGTGACAGGTGTGAGCTCTGACTGAAGCTCTTTCCACACTCCAAACAGTTATACGGTTTCTCCCCTGTGTGGATTCTTTGATGCCGTGACAGGTTGGCGCTCACATTGAAGCTCTTTCCACACTCCAAACAGTTATATGGTTTCTCCCCTGTGTGGCTTCTTTGATGAACAGTCAAGGGTCCCCTCTGACTGAAGCTCTTTCCACACTCCAGGCATTGATACGGTTTCTCCCCTATGTAAGGGCGTTTTTCCTTCCTCTTTCCAGTTTCCTTTTTGGGATCACTTGCAAGGAGGTTGAAATCCTCCCCCTGACGAACTTCAGATTTATTTCTCCATTGCTCTGCCTGGTTTCTTGGCCGCTTCTTTGATCGGTCGTAACGTGCAGCTTTCTCCCTTGTGTGGGTCTTTTCAGGGGAAGGGGTGTGTTTGCTGTCTCTGAAGCTCTTTCTCCACTCAGATTTCTTCCCTGTGTCAGTTCTGTTGTGTTTCTCCATCTTCGGTTTGCAGGTCAGTCCTTCTCCATGCAAAGGATGCCTTTTCCATCTCTTCTTTCTGAGATTGTCCTCGTCAATGTGGATTTTATGGAGAATAACAACAGGTTTCCTCCTCTGAACCGGTGCTGGGCTCCCCTCCGGCCTCCCTGATCTGTCTTCATCCTCACGGCCTTGGCTGCTGCTTCCTGGAACACAGAGAGAGAAGGTGGATTATCAGGGCAAGATACTGATGGGACCTCTAGTGCATTCCTAGACAGGTATACTCAGAAGGAAACTGCAGTGGAGTCAGCAGC
>JAJKFI010009706.1:0-26166 GCA_029204185.1 Lerista edwardsae
ATTGATTGATTGATTGATTGATTGATTGATTGATTGATTGATTGATTAGGGAGCCACATTTAGTAAATGGAAGAATTAATATGGAGTGATTAATATGGAGAATTAATTTGCAATATGGAGTGCCTCAAGGTTCTATTTTATCCCCCATGCTCTACATGAAACCACTGGGGGAGATCATCCAGGGGTTTGGAGTGGGATGTCATCAATATGCTGATGACACTCAACTCTATCTCTCCTTACCATCCCAAACTGAAGAGGCTGTGAAGGTCCTGGATGCTGCCTGGAAGCAATTGGGGTGTGGATGAAAGCCAATAGATTAAGACTGAATCCGGAAAAGACAGAAGTCCTCCTGGTCAGGAAATCCTCAATGCAAGCACTAAGTCTTTCACCCACTCTGAATGGAGTGATGCTTCCCCTACAAGAACAGCTGGCAAGTCTGGGAGTGCACCTGGACTCTCAGCTGTCTCTGGAGAACCAGGTAGCAGCTGTGGCTAGGAGTATATTTGCCCAGCTTCGATTGGTGCGCCAACTACGATAATACTTGAGCTGTTCTGACCTGGCCACGGTAGTCCATACATTAGTGATTTCAAGGCTGGACTACTATAACTCACTGTATTTAGGACTTCCCTTGAGAACAGAAGGCTACAGTTAGCACCAAATGCAGCAGCCCAGGTGGTTACAGGGGCTAGACAGTTTGACTCAGTAGGCCCACTCCTTCAGCAGCTGCCATGGTTGCCCATTCACTTTCAATCTCAACAAGATGATGGTACTGACCTTTAAGGCCCTTCATGACTTAGGCCCAGCCTACCTAAAGGACTGCCTTCTCCCATACATATGAGTTCACCCTCTTAGATCATCTAAAGGGGCTCTCCTTCAAGTGCCCCCTCTGTCCCAAGTTAAAGGGATGGCAGCTCGGGGACGAGCCTTCTCTGTAACAGCTCCACAAATATGGAATTCTCTACAAGAAGAATTAAGAGAATTCCCTCATGGCCTTTCGGAGAAGGCTCAGATCATACCTATTTTGTCTGGCCTTTGGATGATTGTTGGCTGTCTGCCCTCCGTCCCTCTGGTATAGTGTCATAGTTTGTTCACTCCTCTGCTCAATTGTTTTCCCACCCTCCAAATGGCCTGATTCAATTGGGTCTCGCTTCATTCTTGTTCACACTCGGTGTTCCTGTTAATGTTTAATGTTGTTGTTTTAATATTGTTTTACTTATTGCAGTTACATTGTATTTTGTTGTGTTTTGTACAGAAAATAAGCCGCCTGGGCAGCATAGATATGCAGATTGAGATTGACAGGGAACTTGTCAGAAACCACCTAATGAATTCAAGTCATTTGGACCAGATAAGTTGCATCCTAGAGTGCTAAAGGAACTTGCATGTACATGCAGAGCTTCTGTCCATCATCTCTGAGAAATCCTGGGGAATGGGGGGGGTGCCTCTAGACTGGAAGTGGGCTAATGTTGTCCCAATCTTCAAAAAGGGGAAGAAGGAAAACCCAGGAAACTACAGGCCTGTCAGTCTAACTTCAATACCAGGGAAGATATTGGAACAAATGATAAAACATACAATCTGCACACACTTGGACAACTTTGTGATTAACAGTACTCAACATGGCGTTGTCAAAAACAAATCTTGCCAGACAAATCTCATTTCCTTTTTTGATCTGGTGACTAGCTTACTGGATGGTGGAAATGCTGTGGATGTGATTTGACTTCAGTAAAGCATTTGATTAAGCATTTGACATCTTAATCAGCAAGCTGTAAAAAAAAGGGGACTTAATGAAATCATTGTTAGGTGGATCCACAACTGGTTGGATAACCGTACACAAAGAGTGATCATCAATGGCTTTGCCTCAGCCTGGAAGACCGTTTCAAGTGGAGTGCCCCAGGGCTCTGTCTTTGGCCCAGGTCTCTTTAACATCTTCCTCAATGATCTGGATTAAAAGATACAAGGGGACTTCATCAAATTTATGGATGACACAAAACTGGGAGGAGTAGCAAACGCTATAGAAGACAGAAAAAGCCTTTAGGAAGACCTTGACAAAATGGAATGCTGGGCTGAAAAGAAGAAGATAAAGTTCAATAGGGAAAAATGCAAGGTTCTACACTTAGGCGAAAATAACCAAAGGTATAGAATGGGAGAAACCTGGCTTAGCAGTATAACATGTGAGAGGGATCTTGGAGTTGCAGTGGATCACAAGATGAACATGAGTCAGCAGTGTGATATAGCTGCAAAGAAGGCTAATGCAATTTTAGCCTGCATTAATAGAACCATAGCTTCCAAGTCACAAGAAGTTGTGGTTCTGCTTTACTCCGCATTGGTGCGACCTCACCTGGAGTACTGTGTTCAGTTCTGGGCACCTCAGTTCAAGAAAGATGCAGCCAAATTGGAGCAGGTTCAGAGAAGAGCAACAAAGATGATCAGGGGGCTGGAAAACAGGTTCTATGACTGAGGAAAGGTTGAGGGAACTGGGTATGTTTAGCTTGGAGAAGAGAAGACTGAGAGGGGATATGATAGCACTCTTCTAATATCTGAAGGGCTGTCATAAGGAAGAAGGGAAAAATCTGTTCTCATCTGCCTTTGACAGTAGAACTAGATCCAATGGGTACAAACTGCAAGAGAGGAGATTCCGGCTGGACATCAGGAAGAATTTCTTGACAATAAGGGTGGTTCGATGGTGGAATAGATAGCTAAGGGAGGTGGTGGATTCTCCCTCACTGGAGACTTTTAAGCAGAGGCTTGACAGGCACCTGCTGAAGATGCTCTAGGACAGTGATGGCGAACCTATGACATGCGTGTCAAAGTTGATACACCACAGTGTTTCGGGTGACATATCAGTGTTCACCAACACCTGACAAAAATTGAGTTTATTTTACTCATTTTTCATTTTTGCAATTATTTGATGTTCCTTTATAGAATACATAGCACCACACATGATTGGACTGTTATTTTTTGTTTAAATAAATAAACCTAAAGAACTGTTTCTCTTCTGTTTGAGAGGGGGATTGACACGCCAGCAGAGTCAAGTTAAGCATTTTCCAAAGTTTTGACACACCAAGCCCAAAAGGTTTCCAAAGTTTTGACACACCAAGCCCATCACCGCTCTAGGAGGATTTCCTGCTAAAGGCTGGGGGTTGGACTAGATGACCTTGTAGGTCCCTTCCAACTCTATGATACTATGATTCCTCCAAGGAGCTGTGCATGGTTCCGCCACTTCTTTGGCCTCACAACAACCCTGTACAGGAGGTGAGGCTGAGATTATAATAGTCATTACATGAAATGAATAATAATAATGGCCCAAAAATTAATGCAGTGAATATTTCCCCACAAGCAAGGGATGAATGTCTGTACTGTTGCTCCCCTGCACATAGTACTCAGTGACATACTGCCCCTGCATCTGGAGGTTCAATGTAGCCATCATGGTTAATAACCACTGATAGACTATAGTCCACCATGAATATTTAGAATCCATTTTAAAAGTATCTATACTAAGACAGTGTATGAAAATTGGGCTCTCCATATCTTGAAAATATGATCAAGATTTGCATATTTTCTCTTGTCATTTGCAGCTAATGAGTTCAATCCATCGTTTGTGGGGAAATATTCACTGCATTTATTTTCTGGCCATTATTATTCATTTCAGGTCTTGACTAGTGCAATCTCTCATCTTCACCTCCCATTCCGGTTGTGAGGACAAAAGAAGTGGAGCCACCCTGAGCTCCTTGGAGGAAGGGTGGTATAAAATGTGAAAAATATAAATGAGTAATTTGGGGGGGGGGTGTCAAAAATTTATGGGCCCTGGGTACAAAATGACCTAGCTATGCCACTGAATGATACATGATGCTATTATTCCTAAAAATCACAATTGCCTTAATTTTGGTCACTAGAGGTCGGTCGGTCGGTTGGTCAGTCAGTCAGTCACTCACTCACACATTTTGAGTTAAGGAAACCTACTTTTTGTTACTTAATTCCAGGGGTGTCACTCATTTCGTTCAGAGGACCAGTTAGCTGGCCTGGATGACCATTTGCTGCTAGAGGTGCTTGCTTCCTGCCAGAGGCCAAAGAACAAGGCAAGCAATATGGGAGCCAGATAAAAAGGTTCTGCGGCCTCATTTGTGGACTCATTATGCAGGTCTTGGGGATGTATTTTGTCACCCCTGCCTAAGACAGCTGTATTTTTGGGGTGGGTGGGTTATTTATTGGGAGGGCCATAACTTTTGCTAGAATGAAATTACACTCTGGTTTGTTTCAGTAAATTCTGCATCAAACAGTATATCATAATGGTATTATTCCATAAAACTGCCATTTTAACAAATTGATTTTTACATATATATTTTTTGTTTTGCAGTCATAACTTTTGATTAAATAAAGATATTACACTGGTTTTTTTTATTGAATTCCTGTTGAAATTCTGCAACAAACAGTATATAGCATGATGGTATTATTCTGTAAAACTATGTCCTTAAAATTTGGGGTTCAGTGGTGACACCCCCCCAGGATGGCACCTGGGGTGCTCCGCCCCTGCCCCATAGGTAGCTACGCCACTGCAATGTCATTGCCAAGCATCTGGAAATTGGCTCATAATGCCATGCTGGAAAAGAAGGGACACACCATCATGGACAGCTAACAGGGAGTATAGATCTTCAGACAAAGAAATTGTACTCAAGTCATTCAGACACCTCAAGAAAGCAAGCCAAGGCACATATGACAAGGAAAATCACAGAAATAATTAACTCAGCACCCCTTGCTTTCTGCAGTTATTGGTAGCGATTTGCAAAAATAGCGTACAAATGGAAAATATTTTTTTTAAATGAAATGGAGACAAAGCAGTAAGTAATGGAGTAGAAGGAGCTGCAATTATGCCAGATGAGGAGAAAGTTAAATTTGAATCCACCATGTCTGTGGTGATAGCCACAGCTACCATAATGTAACTGGATTTAAACAGAAAGCAGAGCCAAGGCTGGCCAAGACGGACGACCCAGGACACAATCTACAAAGAAATTCTCCCTCTTGAATGAACACTCATTTCAATGGAAGCTCATTTCAATGGAAGCATTTCAATGGAACCTCCTGGAGGATTGTGCCCTGTGGGTCAGACCTGACTGTTTCGGGCTCTGCCTATCATCCTGACCACCACCCAAAACCCACAGAATGGAATAGCTACCTCATTTCACAGTCCTGCTCCCCCGACTGGAACAGCTACCAGAATAAGGCAGGAATTGCTCCTCGCTGTAGAGATCTATCGTTTGCACTTCAAGTTATCCTCTGAAGCCAAAGACATCATTGACCAGAAGCTACAAGGGGGTTCCCTCTTTTCTTGCTGTGCCCCTCACTTTCCTCCCACCCCCATGCAAGAGGTTTCAGTTAATTGCCTTAGCGAAGGCCCTTTGGCAAGAAAACGCTCCCAGCATAACTCAGCAATCTCCTGTTTATTGGCAACACATTTCCCCAGCCCCCCCGCCCCCCCCAAAGAAAGGACATTGTTTCTTTGGGGGGGGGAGAGGGCGCGCTTCCCTTACTTTAAGGCACAGGTTAGAAGGGAGAAAACTTCTGTCCCAGAGACCCGCATGAATTTGCACCAGCCCAAGGCACCCCGTTCACTCCAGCACGTCCCTGATCCGCGTCGTTTGGTTCTCCCGGGATCGCGCCGAGTTCATTAACCCCGAAACAAACACGCCGTTTCCAAACGGGGCGGAGGCGCGTGAAGGGATGAAAAGACACATTGGGGGAAAGTGAGCGCTCCTGCTCCAGAAGGAGAGTGTCACCCTCGTTGGCAGACAAGACGAAAGCCGCAGCCGCAGGAACGAGTGAAATGCGCCTCGGGTAGCCACGCGAAGCTGGGGAAGGCGGACAATTCCTCTCCCTCTCCGCAAACGCTACAAGCCGCTCGCTCAGTTTCACGAGGCAATGCCCTCCTGGCTTCCCTTTCCCTCGTGATTCAAAGGCGTTCGATACTAGCAGGAAAGTAGATCCCGCCAAAGATCCTTTAACGACAGACACCCAAACGTACGTGTCAGGAGACCATCCAGAACGACTTACCTTGCAGGCGTCTATTTTCGCCCGATTTCAGCCTTGCAAGTGGCCGAACGCACCCGGCCACCATAAGCAGCCGCGGGGCGGGGTGTGTGCCCGCTAGGCTGGAGGAAAGGCAGCGGAAGAGGAGCCGATTTGGGGAGGTGCCGGTCGATTCAAGCCTTCAGGCTCTTCGAGAGCGTCTCGTAGATTTCAAGGTGCGCTGGATCCCCCCCCTCCCGCTGCAGGGGGCGCCTGTGCTTCATCGCCTGCTTGGTGAGAGCTTGACGGCTTCTTCGAGCCTCGGCAAGCGCCCTCCGAGAGGGCAGGAGAAAGAGGACAAGTTGTAGGGCGAGAGATCCTAAATCCTCGCTGAGAAGGGCTTTCAATGGAGATCAGAAACTGGGTACTGCCTTTCAACTTCATCAAAACAGTCTAATTTGGAGGGCGGGAGGAAAGGGGAAAATCACTGTTCGCCAAGATAACATGACAAATAAACTTCCAAACACGCCCACGACGTTCGGGTTCTCCAAGCTGAGCTTCCGTCGGTCCTGAGGAAGTCGGCCTTGCTCAGGCAACAGTGGCAAGGAGGACCAAAGGCAGCGAAGAGCATCAAAAGCCGCAGCTTCGTATCAACCCCCCCAAGAAACTTGCGCTTTGCTTCCACTGTGACTGGAAGCATCAGCAGGGCGGGGCCTCTGGAGGAAGGCGGTCCCGCGAGCATTCACTCCAGCTCCGGAGCAAAAGGGAGGGGAGAGAGACTTCAGCGCGGCCGTCGGCCCAACAGGTCGCAAGGCTAGCCCCTGCATTCCGTTTAAAATCGACAGGTGCTGGCTGAGGGACTGCAAATGCCAGCTGAAGACGACGACCACCCCACCAGACCGAGCAGTTTAGGCCCTCCCTGTGCTCTGTCTGCTGTGCTGAAAGCCTCTCCCATTGCTCATTACAGTGCTTTCAAAAAAGCCTCCTCTAACCTCGTCAGGCGCGCACAGCTTAATTCTTTCCCTCAACCACCGCTAATCAAGCTTTCCGTCTGCTTGGCGGGGCTTTGAAAATCCTGGACCTTTTCCATGGACCAAAATTAATGGCTTTTCTTATTAACAGGACAAAAAGATGGAGAGGAGGCCTAGAAAAGATGGGGAGGGGTGTGTGTGTGTGTGTGTTCTACGTGGGTAGTATTGTGCGTAATGTTTTTTAATATCCCCGATGCTGAGATTTTTTTTTCCCTCTTGACTGCACAAACAATAAAGGTAAAGGTTTCCCCACAACCGAATGGTCTAGTTGTGACCGACTGTAGGGGGCAGTGCTCATCTCCATTTCAAAGCCTGCGTTTTGTCCAAGGACAAGCCAGCATGCCTATACGCCATAGCGCATGGAACACTATTACTTTCCCACTGAAGTGGTCCCTATTTATCTACTTGCATTTAGGTGCTTTCAAACTGCTAGGTTGGCAGGAGCTGGGACAAGCAACAGGAGCTCACTCCTGTCGCGCAGTCTTGAACTCCCAACCTTCCGGTCGGAAAGCCCAGCAGCAGCAGTTTAACCCACTGCGCCACCATGTCCCTTACGCACAAACAATAGCAGATCATTAATGTACCTGAAATGGAAGAAGCAGAGGTAAGTGGAGACCTCATCCCTCAACTCTGGCATGAGGACTAGGGAGAATTGTTAAATGGATGCAGTAGAAAATATTAAGATGTTTGCCATAATTTGTTTTGTTTTTAAAAGGTTAGCATTCATACACATAAAGCCTGCTATACAGGTGGCTGTCTACAATCTAACTGTTCCTTCTGTGGAACATATCACATTCTCACAAAGAGTCTTGTGAAGATGAATGAAAAGCCCATCCAGGCAGAATTTAATTCCCAGTATGACAAAATATTGGGAAATTACGCAGACAAATTTGAGTACTGCTACAAATTATCTTTTATTCCTTCATTTATTTTTTGTTCACAGTCCTATGGACATAATTCATAGGAGTTCCTCCCTGTTCTGATGTGGTATTTAAGACACTGTGCTAGCTGCCCCTGCCAATTCCTCCACCAGGGCCAACCTCAGACCTCCTGGCACCTGAGGTGGCATACCAAATAAGCCGCCCTTGCCTGGTGACGTGCAACTCTCTGCTCTAGTCACATCTGCCATTGGAAAAAGAAGGCAGGATGGAGAAAAAAGAAAGTGTGAAGCTAGAGTGTCAATGCTCTGGCTAACTATTCTCCTCCAATTCTGTTTTCCAATGTTGGGAGTGGGAGGAGCATTGGGGACAAAAGGATGGATAGAGTTGGGTGCCCCAAACCAATCTGCTTGTTGTTCATTTGCTAAGTCATGTCCGACTCTTCGCGAACCAATGGACCACAGCATGCCAGGACTCCCTGTCCTCCACTAGCTTCCGGAGTTTGCCCAATTTCATGTTCATTGCTTCAGTGACACTGTCTAACCATCTCATCCTCTGCCACCCCCTTCTCCTTTTGCCTTCAGTCTTTCCCAGCATGAGGGTCTTTAGAAAAGAGTCCTCTCTTCTCATGAGGTGGCCAAAGTATTTGCGCTTCAGCTTCAGGATTTGTCCTTCCAGGGAGCAATCAGGCTTGACTTCCTGTAGGATTGACCGATTGGATCTTCTTGCAGTCCAGGGGAGTCTAAAGAGTCTTCTCCAACACCATAATTCAAAAGCATCTATTTTATGGCGCTCTGCCTTTCTTATGGTCCAGCTCTCACAGCCTTACATTACTACTGGGAAAACCATAGCTTTGACTATGCAAACCTTTGTTGACAGGGTGATGTCTGGGCTTTTTATTATGTTGTCTAGGTACGCCATAGCTTTCCTCCCAAGAAGTAAACATCTTTTAATTTCTGGCCCCCTGTCACAGAAGAAGAGATCCGGGACATAATATCCCAATTAAAATCTGGAAAGGCCCCAGGCCCAGATGTCCTACCTCCTAACCTATTGAAAAGTAACCCAGATTTTTGGGCGGCCCTTTTGGCTCCCCTTTTTACATCAATAGACAGATTCGGGATAGTACACAAGACGTAGACAAATGCAATAGTCATACCAATTTATAAAAAGATGACCACAAAGTACCAGCAAATTTTAGGCCCATCAGCCTACTATCAATCGTAGGGAAGATGTATGCAAAAGGAAATTATTGGCTTGGAACAAACAGGATTTAGGCAAGGTATGTCCACCCTAGATAATTGTGTAATCCTCTCCCATCTCATTAATAAACAGGTGAAGGAAACTAATGGCAAACTTTATGCTGCTTTTTTGGACTTAAAGGGAGCCTTTGATTCAATTGATAAAGGATTATTATGGAGGAAACTGTTTAATCAGGGGGTGGATAGAAGACTCCTTTCTCTCATAAGATCATTGTATACAAATACATTTTGTCAGATCTGAACCTCTTGGAAAGGAGAATTAACAGAGATGATACCAACAAATCAGGGAGTCAAACAGGGATAGGATGCATACTTGCCCCCTCATTAGTCAATCTTTTTTAAAATGACCTAGCTCCCTATCTAGAGGGAGTCGAGGGACATTGTCCAAAACTCAGAGCTCATCAAGTACCACTGCTTTTGTATGCGGATGATGTGGTGCTCCTTTCCTGAACGTGCATCCGTTTGAAATGCCTTATTGAGAGATGTGTGCAATACCTAGAAAAGAACAACTTCAAACTAAATTACAATAAATTCAAAAATCCTAGTATTTGCAAAAAAAATGGAAATTTTGGTTGGTATTGCAATGGGAAAAAAATTGAGCAAGTCAAACCATTCAAATACCTTGGCATCACCTTTTATTATAACCATTCTTGGGTTGCGCACCGCAAAGCAGTTTTAAATACATCCAGATTCACTGCTCAAGCCATCACCCAGTTTTATTACAATCAAGGCAATAGATATGTACCAGCAGTCCTAGAAGTTTATAATGCCAAAATTAAGTCACAAATTTTATATGGTATCCCAATTTGGCACAATGGCATGGACCCACTCAGTAGAACGGATCCAGGCCTCTTTTCTACGTAAAATATTAGGCCTCCCCAGCTGTGTTCCATACGCTGCCTTTAGTTTAGAGACTGGCCAATCCCTGTTACAAACCTTAGCATGGCTTTGGATATTTCAGTTTTGGTTGAGAGTATTATACAACACAGATAACAAATAGCCTGATTTACCATCTCCTTTCAGACTCTGTTCCACCTATTGGATCTACTGAACTTGGGAAAAAACTAAATCAGATGGGAATTGATATTGTGTAATTGGGTGCATGACGCCAAATCAAGGTTTACCACATGATTAAAACTAGAATCCTGGACATTGAGCGACAGGAGCTATTCGGGCAGCGAACAAATCTTGCTCCCCACTGCACTTAGGCATCCCAATTAAGTCAGGCCAATTGGCCAGATTTTTCTATCTCCTTGAATGTCCTCCAGAACAGCATGCATATTCACTGGCTAGATGTAATATTATGCCTTCAGCCATATTATATGGCAGGTATAAGGGGATTCCTCTCTCCGAGAGGCAATGTGAGTTGGGAAGTGTGGAAACACTTGTCCACATGGTGTTATATTGTCCTCTTCATAGAAGCCCTTGAAAAGATTCTCTTGACCTACTGTTAGAAAAAATGGAGGGTTGACCTGATTCAGAAACAATTCAAATATTACTAACTGCAGGGTCTCCCTAAGGAGTGTTGCAACTTATTTACTTTTGATTGTTAAATCCCGAGAAAACAGTCCTCCTGACTATAGTTTTTTGGGAAGTTAGTGGTCCTATGTTTTCATTTGTTTGTTTGACTGATGTTGTACAAACATCAATCAAACAAAATTATGCATTATTATGTCAATAAAGGTTCCTAAAAAATTTTTTTAATTTCATGGCTGCAATCACCATCTGTGGTGATCTTGGAACCCAGGAAAATAAACTGTCTCTGCTTCCTTCTATTTGCCAGGAAGTGATGGGAGTGGTTGCCATGATTTTTTAATGTTGAGCTTCAAGCTCATTTTTGCACTTTCCTCTTTCACCCTCATCAGAAGGTTCTTTAGGTCTTCCTCACTTTCTGCCATTAGAGTGGTATCGTCTGCATATCTGAGGTGGTTGATATTTCTCCCAGCAATCTTGATTCCAGCTTGTGAGTCATCTAGCCCAGCCTTTCACATGATGTACTCTAAATCTAAGTTAACTAAGCAGGGTGACAGTATACAGCCTTGTCGTACTCCTTTCCCAATTTGAAACCACTCTGCTACCTGAGGCAACCACCTCAGTCTGCCTCATGGATGGACCAGCCCTGTCCTCACCCCTTATTTGCTCAACTAGCCAAAGAGAGTCAGTCCATTTTCCCTCCATCCCACTACTAGGCACGCACAACTTGTATCACAGCAGGCTGAATTAACCCACCAACTTGTAGGGGGACTTGCCAGGTGCTTGTTAAGTTCCTACTTCGGCAGTCAGGCATGCAGCAAAAACACAGAGTTCCATTTCCCCCTTCCTCCTATTTATTCTGATGTTTGTACGTATATTGTGACAATTAGAAAAACAATTTTAGAAGATCAGGTAGACAATTATGTCCCTAGCAGGCTGTAATTACATGCCTGGTTGGCTAAGTTTGGCTTGATGGTTCAGAAGATGCAGACCTGGTAAAAATCTCCAAGGTCTCCAGTACTGTATACAGTTTCCCCAGCCCTACAACCTGTAACTGGAGATACCAGCCAACTTGGAATATTCTGCATGCAAAGCACAGGCTGTAAACATTTTCCTGCATAATCTTCTAGTCTCCTACAGTTGCCTCAAAAAAAGAAAATTGTCAAGAAAAAAAATGCTGAAGATTCATCAAAACATGTATGACAATGGAGACACATGGGTCAAGAAAAATCTCAGCTCATGATGGCCAAAGGACAGCAGACAGCAAATCTCTTCCTTCTGTCATATGAAGGCAATGCTGTGTGCGAAGAGGTTCACTGGACAGTTTGTCTGGTGGAGATTGAAATCATGCTGGGAGAATGATATATGGCTGCTGGCAACTGGCTCATTAACTCTGCCCTTTTGTTAAGATAGAATGAGAGGGGTTTCTGCAGAGAAGCTCCAGGAAGAATCACCTTCTAACTGATGTCATTGTGAAATGCTTGGCCCATACATACATGATTATAGATGGAAGTAGGAAATGTTGACATGGTGGCGCAGCGGGTTAAACCGCTGCTGCTGGGCTTTCCGACTGGAAGGTTGGGAATTCAAGACTGCGTGACGGAGTGAGCTCCCGTTGTTTGTCCCAGCTCCTGCCAACCTAGCAGTTTGAAAGCACCTAAATGCAAGTAGATAAATAGGGACCACTTTGGTGGGAAGGTAATGGCGTTCCGTGCACTACAGCGTATAGTCATGCCAGCCTCATGACCACAGGAGCTTGTTCTCTGACAAAACGCCAGCTCTACAGGCTTTGAAACGGAGATGAGCACCGCCCCCTACTGTCGGTCACGACTAGACCATTCGGTCGTGGGAAAACCTTTACCTTTAGGAAATGTTACTTTATCTAAGTCAGTGGTTCCCAGCTTGTGATCTGTGCACCACAAGTGGTCCACAAGACCTTAAGAAGTAGTCTGCAAGGTCTCAGCAAAAAAAAAAAAAACACCCTCTTCCAGCACTCTCACATTTTCCCACAGACCACAAGAGAAGGCATAGACAGCCAGAATGGATAACCCACTGCTGTGGCCAGCATCTTCAGTGTCTCACCAAGTGCTCTATCACCAAGTGCCTCACCAAGTGGACTATCAAATTTAATTGTATTTTTTGTGTACAGAGAATTGGGGGGGGGGTTCCATGTGGTCCATGACAACTCCAATTTTTGCCTCAGCAGTCCACTGGCTCATAAAGATTGGGAACCACTGGCCTAAGTGAAGCTTATATAATTCAGCACAGCTTTAGCCCAGTACTAGTTTAATACCCCAATCCTATTGGTTTGGGAGTTGGACTATGACCTGGAAGAGCCAGGTTCAAATCCCTGCTCAGATTTCTTGGGCCCGTCACTTTTTTTCAGCCTCACCTAACTCATAGGGTTGTTGTGATGACAAAAGGAATGGAAGAACTATGTACACCACCCTGAGCTCCTTGGAGGAAGGGCGAAGGGGGGTATAAAATGTGAAAAATAATGAATTGATATTGAGTGCTTATAGTGGTGGACCTCTCAATCTGGGGAGGATCAGGGTGAGGAGTGGGCTAGGCATAGGGATGGAAGGGGTGAATCTTAGTCGCAGCAGCTCATGCTGGGCTTCTATCACGTTCCTGGCCCAAACCCACTCCCTGAGGCTCATCAGACTCAGGCCAGCTCATGGGCCCCAGGGCCATCCTCAGGGGATGTCACTACTGAACCCCAAATTTCAAAAATCACAAGTTTACAGAATACTATTATCATGCAGAATGGATGCAGAATTTCACCCAGAATTCAATGAAAAAACCAGTGTAATATCTCTATTTTAGCAAATGTTATGGCAAACTAAAAACGAAAAATAAAACTTCTTTTGTAAAAACCACAGTTTTTGAAATTGCGGATTTAAGGACTAATATGATCCTACTATATACTGTTGGATGTGGAATTTCACCAGGAATTCAATGAAAAAACCTTGAGTGAATCTCAATTGAGTGAATGCCCCTTCTCCTTTTGCCTGAAATCTTTCCCAGCATGAGGGTCTTTTCTAAAGAGTACTCTCTTCTAATGAGGTGGCCAAAGTATTGGCGCTTCAGTATTTGTCCTTCTATGCATATTGAATCATTCTGTCTAGACAAACTCCCTTGCAGTTTAATAGTCTATCCCTTCTCTCCTTCACAGTTTTTGAATGGTTTATCTAGCATGTCTTCACTTGCCAGAGAAGGAAGGGGTGGGGAATACAAAACAATAACGAGGATGTGTTTTCCTTATTTTTATTTTTCAGAGCCACAGGATCTCATTCTCAGCTGCTTGGGCACTTGCAGGGGTATTTCCTACCAGTCAAAGTGGGTGCCAGAAAAACACAGAGAACTACTAAATCAGAATGGCCACTTCATAGTCATTTGTGCTGGTGTGAAGGACTCCAGAAAGTGCCAGTTAATAAAGAATTAGAAGAACACAAAGGTGGGTTTAAAAAAGAAACCAGGAAATTAGCTTGCACTCAGTCCAACTTTAATTTATAATTCTTTAATTAATAGTTTCTCTTTCCGGAAAAGGTAGGAGAGAGGAATTGTCTTTGTGTCAGATATTATAGACAGAGATGCATATTTATACTCTCTGTGTATACTGAAAATCCTCCTGTAAAATAGAGGTGTTTGGTTCTGGTGTAATAGGATTACAGCCTAAGTCTTACTGAACACAATGGGCTTACTTCTGAGTAAAATAAATAACACCATTTTCAAACACCTCTAATAATAACTGATATGAAGGCTTCTAGTTTATTAGAACTAGATCAGTGTAGCACTTTAACAAGTCCCATTCATTTCCATGGAAGAGATTTTAGAAACACTGTATTTTCGTAGGTTGCTGTATGATAGGAAGGCATCATACATACATTTTATAAATATAGTTCAATTGTATGCTTAACTTCCTTCTGTGAAGTGAGGCCATAATAATATACATTCTTACAATGTAGGAAGCTTCATTCACTTACATCTGAGTAAAGATGCTGAGTGAGAACTAGACTGCACAGTGCTTATATAACTTGGGCTGGAGCAAACCCTACATACTGCACATGCACACCCAAGCTATTTGTTAACTGAAATCTTAAAATTAATTGTGATCAGGATTAAATGTTCCAAATAAGTATTCAAGAAGCTCATAAATGGGGGGGGCAGTTTCCATGGGCAGTTTTTTTTAAGTGACTGCCTTTTAGGAATATCTTTCCTACTAAATGCATAGTGAATTTGTACTTTTATTTATTGATTAGTATTTATTTCCTTCCCCTCTCGCCTCCCCACTCCTGCAACTAAAAAATCTCATGGGAGGTTAGGTAGGCAAGGAAGGCCATATACCTGCTTTGCATATAACCCTGGCTAGTCTTCAACTCCAGTGGAGGGAAAACGGGGAGATTGGGACTTATCTTCTCAGTGGACTCCACATCAGAGTCAGCCATGGATAGTGGGTAGCTCCTCCTCTTGGGACAGGCAGGCCAGGTGATCAGGTCTTCCTGAGGGGAGGGGCTCCCTCACCATCCCAGTTCATGGAAAGCCTCAGAAGGCACACCCCTCCCCGGCGCTTCAATGGTGTAGGCTACTGTGTTGGATCCGCCTCGCATGGTGTCCTCATTCTCGACTGAGTTCAGGTGTCCTGGTTGCTCGCTATGTATCTGGAAGGGGTATCCTTGGGACCCCTGCTTGGGGGGGGGGGTACTGATCCCTTGTCTCCCCAGTAGTAGTAGTTTATTCTTCTTCTTCTTCCTCTTCCTCTTCCTCTTCCTCTTCCTCTTCCTCTTCCTGATGTGGAGTCCATTAAGAAGGGGGATTCACAGGTAAATCCAAATCTCCCCATTCTCCAGTGGGCTCTCCACATCCGGGTTAGCCATGGATAGTGGGACTTGCCCAAGCCTCGACTCCTCAAGGGTGGGAGCCACCTGAAGTGTACGAGACTACGGTCTGCAATACGCACCTAGTGAAGACTGAGTTCCTGGCCACATAGGTATCGATCTTATAATGCTTTATGAAGGTGTGTGGAGAGCGCCAGGTGGCAGCTCTGTACACCTCCTCTAGAGATGGCATCACCTTGAAGGCTGCTGAGGTAGTTGCACCCGATTGAGTGAGCCACAATTCCTTGGGGCAGATTGAGGCCTGTGGCCCTGTATGCCTCTGCGATGGCCTCCCTAAGCCATCTGGAGATGGTGGATGAGGATACTTTGAGGCCGCATTTGCGTGTCTTATATGACACAAACAGGGTTTCAGTCTTGCGTAGGGGAACGGTCCTGTCCAGATAGAACCTGACCACCCAATGCATGTCTAGAGAGTGCCACTCATGCTCCCTGGGGTGGGCAGGGGTGGGGCAAAGGAAGGAAGAACAATCTCCTGTGAACAGTGGAAGGCGGAGTTCACCTTCGGCAGGAATGTGGGGTCAGTGTTGATGACCACCCTGTCCTCGTGGAAAACGCAGAGCTCTCGGGCCATGGAGAGCGCTGCCAATTCTGACACACATCTGGCAGAGGTGATGCCCACCAGAAAGGCTGTCTTCTGTGTCAGGGTCCTTAGTGGGCAGGTGGCCAAGGGTTCGAAGGGTGGCCTGGTGAGGCCTTTGAGGACCAGAGGAAGGTCCCAGGAGGGGGACCTCTGTGCTGGCAGGGGGTTAAGTAGGCTACCCCCATAAGAACTTCCTGACATGGGGGTGGGACGCCAACGTGCACCCCTGGGGTACCCTAAGATAGATGAAACAGTGGAGACCTGTCTTTTGAGCATGGCAGTGCTAAGGCCCTTCTCTAATCCCGCTTGGAGGAACTCTAGCAATTGTGCCACTCTTAAGCTCTCAGGGTCTAAGAAATGGGAGGAACACCAGTCCTGGAGGGCCTCCAGGTGTAGCTGTACACCGGGTTGGTTGACTGCCTCCTGTCGACTAGAAGGGTGGCTGTCATGCTAGCTAAGTGGGAGAGCCTGCGGCGCTCATCCTCCAGGCAGCTAGCTGGAGCATGGGGATCTGAGGGTGCAGGATCAGACCCTGGGATAGGATGTCCTGGTGGGGGGAGGGGGGCTCGATGGCCATCTCTCTCAGGTCTGAAAACCATGGCCTGCGGGGCCAATGGGGCGCTATTATTATTATTATTATTATTATTTATTATTAAATTTCTACCCCGCCTTTCTGCCCGAAGGCACTCAAGGCAGCATTACAAAGTTAAAACAAAGTTTTAACTAGCAGGACCTTGGCCTGCTCCACTCTTACATGGCTCAGTAGTCTTGGGATGAGCTTGATGGGAGGGAAGGCATAGAGAACGCCTTGGGGCCATGGGTGGTGTAGAACATCCATCCCTTCTGCGCCCGGGCATTTTCCCCTCACGAGCTGGTGGTTGTGATAACAGGCAAAGAGATCCATGGTTGGAGGGCTGAACTTTCTGTTCAGATAGTTGAAGACGTGTGGATGGAGGGGCCATTCCGACTGATCTATTTCTTTGCAGCTGAGCCAGTCTGCCAACACTTTGTCGGCTCCTGGTATGTGCTCGGCTCTGATGGATGAGAGGTGGATTTCTGCCCAATGGAATAGGTGTCAAGTTTCCCCCTGTAGAGCCCACGATCTTGTCCCTCCCTGTCTGTTGACATATGTTCTTGCCGTCATGTTGTCTGTGTAAATGAAAGTGTCTGCTCTATGAAGCAGGGGAGTGAAGGTCTCCAGGGCCAGTCTGATGGTGCGAAGCTCTAGGAAATTGATGGTCTGCTGTCTCTCGTGGAAGGACCATCTCCCTTGCGCCGTATGGCTCCCAAGGTGGGCACCCCAGCCCAGTAGGCTGGCATCCGTGTGTAACACTGTCTTGTGATGAACTGCTATGGGTGATCCCGAGTCCAGTCTCTGATGCTGTGTCCATCATCGAAGGTCTGCTATGGTGGCCGAATCTAGCTTGATGCGCTTGTTCCAATCACTGTAGAGTCCATGCATGGGCTCTGGACCACAGGATGATGTCCTGGCACGATGTCAGCATCCCGAGGAGCTTTGCCAGGCATAGGATGCCCACTCTCTGGGACTGGAGGATCTTGGACGCCAGTAGGAGGATCTTCTGTTGACGTTCCTGGGAGAAGAAGACTTTCAACTGGTGTGAATCTATGACAGCTCCCAGATGCTGGGAGGGTCAGGGTCAGATGGCTCTTCCGGGGGTTGATAGGAAGCCATGCTCTCTCAGACACCTGATGGTTTGGTGGAGGTGGTGGAACCCCTCCTCCTGTGACCAAGATCTCAGGAGGATGTTATCCAGATACGGAAAAGCCGCGATGCCCTGAGTATGATGGTGTGCAATGATCATGATGAAGAAAAAGAAAAACTTGGAGAACTTTCGCCCTTGGAGAAAACTCTGGGGGCTGACGACAGGCCGAAAAGAAGAGCGCGAAATTGAAAATGGTTTCCTTGATAGCAGAACCAGAGGAATCTGTGGTATGCTGGTAGAACCAAAACATGCAAATGGGCCTCCTGCAGGTCCAAATTGGCTAGAAAGTCATCCTTCCTGATTGCAAGTAGGATTGACTTGATGGTCTCCATCTTGAATCGCTGTCATCTCATCTATCAATTAAGCCAATTAAGGTCCACAATGGCTCTGGTGTTGCCGGATCTCTTTGGGACAGTAAACAGGTGAGAGTAGATCCCCTACCCCTCATTGTTCCCTTGGCACTGGCTCTATAGCCCCTATTTGAAGAAGATGAAGGATGGCTGACAGGGACTTTTGATGTTTTAGGTCGCAGGCGGGCCTGCTTACCTGAATGAACCTGTCCCTGGGAGTGACCCTGAACTCCAAGGAATATCCTCTCCTCACTGTGTCCCTCACCCATCTATCAGTGTTGGTATCAGTGTTTAATGGTACTTAAATGTGTGCATCTCTGTTGGGAACTAGAAATGCTGCCTTGACTGCCTGTGTAGAGACAACAAGCACAGGCAGTTTTGGTCATTAGCTAGGAAGTACTGACCTCCAGTTTGCCATTCACATCTGCAATTCATTTGCCATCGTTTTAAGGTTCCAGGGCAAGTTCGCCCAACACAATCCTTCTTCGTGGCATTCTTCTAAAACACTTTTTTACAGAAGTGTTTACAGTCATACAGTGAAGGACCTCTCAGCTGACACATCAATTTGGTCCAGGTTTGCCCACTCCAAACCAATCAGGTGAGTATTTTTGTAGTTCCTATCTCTTGTGATAACTACAGAGCACGTATAACCAGTAGGAAACCATGTATTTCTTCTTCCCTGCTGATGAATGCAGGCCTTAATATTTGATGAACAAAAGCCCTCTTTCCAGATCCTAAAAAGGTGGGATTATATTATAGAAGTGCCTTTGCCAGAGGGCTAGCGAAGCTGTCTCTTAATGCAGTGCAGCTGCTGGCAGAACATATCTTCTCAAGGAGGTAATAGCAGTCCCAGCCAAATGGGAAACAGGAATGCACTCAAAAGAAAAGGCCCCCAGAATTCTCAGATATCTCCCCTTCTCCACTGGGTTATAAAGAGTCTTCCTGCAAAGGTAGAGGCAGCCTGTTCTTTCTTGTGAGTCAAAAGTTGTTTGAGAATGATTTTGCTTCCCACATGTAGGCATCTTTTGTCTCAGTGTCCTGTTGGCCAGATAAAGTAAAAGGAGGTAATTTAGTGAACAGCTCACTTTCCAGAGCTTGATTTTGAATCAAATTAGCAAATATGGGTGCCCTTAGTTTCACCTTAAGAAACATGTCCAGGGTTCTACATTCACTCATTTCTCGGTACATATACACTTCCTTTCCAGGATTGCAGGAGCACTGTTGAAATGCTGCTTGGGAAATATAATGCAGGCAAGGCTGCTGCCAATACAAGTGTTGTCGCTAAGCTCCCTGCCAGATGGGAGGTACCCAAGAAGAGGCACTATTGCTGCAGCATGGCTACTTCAATTTCCTCTCGGTCCTTTCTCGTTGCAAGAGACAGATCTGATGGTTGACTGTGGGGGTGGGTGGGGGCAAGGCTGGCCAAAAACCACCTGAGGCAGCATGCCAAATGCTACCCTTCCTTACCCAATGATGTGTCAGTTTCTGCTCCTTCCACTCTCCAGTGTCCCAGCTCAGCACACTCCTTTCCTTCACATTTCTTTTCCAATCTGTCCCCCTCATTTTTATCCTATCCAAGGAGTAAAAGGCTAGTAGGAGAACAGAGATGAGCTTCACAGTTGGCCTCATGAATGGGCTGGCCCTGTGTGTGTGGCAGGGGTGGGGTGGGGTGGAGGGGTGTTAAAGCAATTCAAAAGTACAAAGGTAGGGGAAGAAAGTTTTAATAGTCACAGTTATGTGCTGCATGCTCTAATGCATACCTGACGTACCCGTTCAAATGAAAGCCTTAACCCCACCGACGGCTCAGGAGCCAAGATATTGTTCTGTAAATTACATCCCCATTTTAAAACTTCTGGTCAATTGCAGCAACCACCAAGATTAAGAGCTCAGCCCAATCCCTAGCTGCCTGGTCACCATGGGTACAGCAGCCAAGCAGTCGCTGGAGACTCCTCGGAGGGACACTTGTCCCTTCCCCTCAGGTAAGCCCTGAGACCCACAAATGTCTCCTTGCATCTGAGCTGGATATTTAGCTGGTGCAGATGTGAAGGGACTGCATGTCGGGCCATGTAGCCCAATATGGAGGTCCAGATCTGGTGGTGAAGGTAGCTGCTGGTAGCATCCCCTGCCCCTCCCCCTGTGCAGGAAACGCTCCTGCCCTGCCTGGAAAGAGTGCAACACCAGCAGCAGTAAAACTTACCACTCGCCAGCGTCGCTTTGCCGCCTCTAGCCTCATGGGGACGGTGTTGGAACATGGGCGGTAAGTCCTTTCCACCCACATTGGACATGCCTTACAGCATGCTCATACCACTTGCGCTGGAGGGCTCAGGATTGAGCCCTAAAACAATCAATTTTGGAATTTGCACCACAATAGCTGCTAGTTTGACTGCCCATTCTGATAAATGAGGTCAGCACCGACATGAAATCAGCACAGTAATTACAGTAATGTAATATTGTCATTTCACACACCAAGCTCAAGAAGGCTTTTGGATCAAGGAAGCTTTCCACCCACTACACTTGGGCATTATGGGAATTCATATTCTGAATTGGCTGTTTCTGGAACTTCAGCAGGTAATTCCATTCTCTAAGTCCAGATTAAATTTCCTGCAAAGAGCTAAAGGTGGTTTTGAAATAGATTGCTGCTCATGCACCACAAATAGCAATCCCTAGCTCAAATGGCTTTCGACTCCCTGAAAGAGATCCTGTCTCTCAGAAAGGAGGCTAGTCGGAGTAAGGCCAATGCTGATCAGACAGTACAGTACCCAAGGGTCTCTTCCTGTCTTCCCTGTGTCTGCCAAGCCACAGATGTTATGTGGCTTGGCAGATTCTCATCTATCATTGAGAAACTTGTGGGCATGATGGACTTAATTCAGCATCTAAGACAACATGCCCTCTGGGATGTGTGGTTAATATGGCTTCAGTCACCACTCACATCCCAGAACACACTGCAGAGCATGGGACTGTAAAGCCAGACAGAGTCACAGGAATACATTCAGGTTGTCGGATTTCCAGGGCAATTCTCACATACAGGAAATTCACTACCTCATCCACTGTCAAGGGCAAGCAGTACCTTTACAGACATAAAGTGTACAGTGCTCTGGGATTGGCAGAAATGAAAGTGTGCTATGCTGAAAGCCCCAGCATCTCTTAACAGATGTTATTCTGAGTTTTTTCTTCTGAAAAATGCAGTTCAAAATCTTTTCCCACCATGTTAGCAGCCAGCACACTTAAACAGGGACGTATTAACCAAGGCCGGGCTCCTAGGCTTTCAAATATTTTGGGCCCCCTCCAAAACTCTTCAGGAAAGTTTCTGCCACGCTAAATGGAAGCTCCTGGTCGGCGGGCAGATCCAAACAGCCCCATTGGCCCAGCTGGGGATTTACCTTGGGGGAAACATTCCCCTTGCCATGTGGTGAGCTCCAGTGTAAACCCACCTGCCTATTCCAGTTCAGGTTAGGATTGCACCGTTAATTTCTTACTCAGGAGTGCCCGTTCAGGCATCATTATCTGCCCAATGTTTTTGGCTGTGAAGACAGAGGCAAAGAATTCATTTAATTTCTCCGTAATCTCCAAGTCCCCTTTCCCTCCATCACTGTCCAGCGGGCCAACTGCCCTTCTGGCAATTTTCCTGATTCTAACGTATTTGAAGAAGCTTCAAATACAGCACTAAGGATGCAATCCTAACCCACTGTCCAGCACTGACATAGCTGTGCCAATGCAGCATGTTCTGCATTCTACAGTGGAGTAGTGGGAGGTGAGGGAATGTTTGTTCCCTTACCTTGGAGCGGCACTGCCCTTACTCCGGTGCCAGAAAGTTGGTTAGGATTGTGGCCTAAATATGAGCACCAAAAAATGAATGTGATTTCAGATTAAACTACAGTACAGCTAAATTTACAGGAAAATAGTGATTCTGTCATTCCAACATGAGCACTCTAACCGTCTCAGTAGTATAAACAATTGCCAGCACACCAGGCCAACACCGGACCACAGGACATTTCAAACTGAATATATGAAGTAGCCATCAGTATCTAATATTCCCAATATCTCAGGTAGTGGTCCTTTCCACACTTGCTACTCAATTAACTTGGAAGTAATAGGAATTGACTTATTCATGCAAAGGATTTGCTTACCAATGAGCTATGGCCACTCCTGATACCAGCAAGCAAGTATGCTTCATGGGGCACACAGATAGCTGAACTAGCACAATGTCACAACACTCAGAGTACAATCCTAACCTGGAGTTTGGCCAGCACAAGGGACACTGTAAAACACATTTGGACCACTCTTGGAGTCCAGGAGGATGGCACATGTCTGTGGGTTGGTCTCTCAGAGTGGGCCAAACATACTTTCTATATTATAAGGGAAGCCTACTCAGAGCTGGCCCATCCATGCGGCCAACTGAAGCAGTTGCCTCAGGCTGCAGATTGTTAGGGGGCACCCATCTCTATCCACCTACTTGCCTTCACTCCTCCTTCCTGGATTAGAAAAGGAAGAGTCGGAGAGAAAGAGGCAATGTGGGGGGCGAAGAGAGGGATGAACAATGGACAGAATGAGGGGCAAAGGCTGACACATATTCAGGTAAGAGAAGGCAGCATTTGGCATGCTGGCTCGGGCATCAGGAAGTCTTAAGCCAGCCCTGCTACTACTACTCCCATCTCTCTTGAAACATGCAGACAGCGCAGCACTCCCAGTTCACACAGAGTATGAGGCCTACCTGGCCAACCTACCAGAGCTGCCTGGCCTAGCCAGCAGTCTATGAACAGAATATGCATCAGAGAACACAGCAGACACACAAGGAACTTTTGTTAAATTAGCTGATGTAAAAGGAATTCTCTGCAGCCAGAACTTCTGAAGAAAAGCACCACCACAGTATTTCTTTCCTGACTGCCATAGTGAGGCACTTGCACCCAAGGGTTAGCAAGTATCAGGAGAATGAGGGAGGCAGCCCACCCAGAGAAAGGAGAGGCACTCATCCTATGAGGTACCCAATTAAGAGCACAATCCTATTCTGGTGCTTGGCTGATGCAAGGATGGGCACACCAAGTTCAGCCAGCACATGGGGCTTTTCTGGGCAGAGGGAAAAGAGGGAGGCAGGTAAAGGAAGGATGGAATGGGGCAGGACGGTCCTGCAGGCAGGGGGGTGGAGCCTGGGTATGCCAGATGCTAACCCATCTTCAGGCCACTGCAGGCTTCTCAGACTTGCACCTGCTAAACAGCAGGCGCAGATCCAATGAGCCCCATCTGTCTGGCTGGGGCTTTCCCTGGGGCAAGAGAAAAAAACAGAATTTCTTACCTGAGAATTCCTGTTCTGGGATGAGGAGAGGGGGGCCATTCGAGACCTCTGGGATAGCCCCTCCTACTCCAGGAGGCAGAGCCGGTTCAAAGTTCGAGGCATCTCCCTGTAGGGGGCTTCCCAAACCCAGTCTGGACTAACGAGCAGGAACGAGAAAACCCCCAACTAGAAAACAACTAAAAAACACTAACAGACCCCAACAGGGGTGAAGAAAAAACACCAGACAGCAGAAAAAACAGGCGGACAAACAGGTGGGAGGGGAAACGAAACAGCAAGATACCCCCCCCAAACCTGTAGGATCCTACCGAAGATCTGAGCCTGGTGAGAGGTGGGTCGAATGGCCCCCCTCTCCTCATCCCAGAACAGGAATTCTCAGGTAAGAAATTCTGTTTTTCTCTGGGAAGAGGAGTAGGGGGGCCATTCGAGACCTCTGGGATCTACCAGAGCAGTTCACAAGAGGGCGGGACCAGGCAAAGAAGCCGCCTAGACCCCGACCACCTGTTGCAGCACCCGCCTACCAAACTTGGCCTCTGCGGAAGCTGCAAGGTCCACCTTGTAGTGCCTCGTAAAGGTGTGAACCGAGGACCAGGTGGCCGCTCTGCAGATCTCAACCAGGGACTGCACCCCGTCGAAGGCTGCGGACGCTGACGCCCCCCTCACCGAGTGGGCAGTAATGCCCTCCGGTGCAGCCTTCCCACAGGCAGAGTAAGCCTCTCCTATGGCTTGCCTGATCCACCTGGACAAAGCGGACACAGATGCCCGCTTGCCCATAGAGGCTCCTCTAAAACTAATGAAAAGGGCCTCCAATTTCCTAAAAGATTTGGTGCGCTCGATATAAAACCTGAGCGCACGTCTCACGTCAAGCGTGTGCCAAATTCTTTCCATCCTATGCTTGGGCTCTGGGCAAAAGGATGGCAAAATAATGTCTTGTGCCCTATGGAACATAGAATTTATCTTGGGCATGAAACCCAGATCGGGCCTGAGGACCACTCTATCCCTATGAAAGATGCACAGGTTTGAGTTAGTGGATAAGGACCCAAGCTCAGACACCCTCCGGGCCGATGTCACTGCCACCAGAAAGAGTACCTTGAGCGTCAGCATTCTAAGGGAAACTGTTGCCAGGGGTTCAAAAGCAGATCCCGTCAGGGCATTTAAAACCAGGTTCAGATTCCAGGAAGGGAAACGATGCACAACAGGGGGGTTGATCAAGGCTACACCCCTCAGGAATCTCTTAATATGGGGGTGGGATGAGATCCTCCTACCCCTTCCAGCCCCCAGAATGCTGTTTAGAGTGGCTACCTGGCGCTTTAGGGTGTTGGTGGCCAAACCCTTATCCAAGCCCTCCTGCAAGAATTCTAGAATGTGCCTAATTTTTGGTCTTAATTCGGGGTACCCCTTGCCCCTGCACCAGAAGGCAAACTTTCTCCAGGTCAGATTATACACCCTCTTAGTAGAGCCTCTCCTAGACGCAAGCAAGGTCCTCAATATCCCTTCGGAATACCCATGTCTACTTAGGGCCTCCCTCTCAACCTCCAGGCAGTGAGGTGGTAGAACTGGGGCCGCGGGTGAAACAGCGGTCCCTGCCTGAGAAGGTCCACCCGTTCTGGGAGAGGCCATGGGTCCCTGACCGACATCCTTACCAGATCTGGAAACCACGGTCGCCTGGGCCACCGAGGTGCTATCAGGACCATGTCGGCCTCCAGGGAGCGAAGCTTGCGCAGGAGGTGGGGAATGAGGGCTATGGGGGGGGAAAGCATACACCAGACCCTGCGGCCAGGTCTCCAACAAGGCGTCCACTCCCTCCGCTAGGGGCTCCGGAAACCTTGCGTAGAACCTGGGAAGCTGATTGTTTACGTGGGAGGCGAAGAGGTCGATGATCGGAACTCCGAACCTTTGAGCCACTGCCAGGAAGACTTCCGGATGAAGTTGCCATTCGGACTCCCGGAGAGTCTTCCTGCTCAACCAGTCCGCCGAGACATTCTGGATCCCGGCCAGATGTTCTGCCTTCAACGAAGCCAGGTTGCTCTCCGCCCAGCGTAGCAGGACCACCGCTTCCTGGTGTAAGGAGCTCGACCTCGTGCCGCCCTGCCTGTTGATGTACACCTTGGCGGATATGTTGTCGGTCCTGACCAAGACATGGGTGCCTTTGACCAGCTGATGGAATTGAAGGAGCGCCAGGCGGATCACACGCAACTCCAAGAGATTGATGCTGGACAAAACCTCCGCCGGAGTCCAAGTGCCCTGGGCTAGGGCACCTTGCATGTGAGCTCCCCAACCCGAGAGACTGGCGTCGGTGGTCAGCACCAACCTGTGGGGAAGGGCTAGACTCACTCCCTGGGCCAATCGATCCTCCTCCAGCCACCATGTAAGCTCCTGCTTCAGGTCCTGCGGAATGGTCAGCAGACGGTGTTGCTGCCGCTCTATCTGACGCTGGAAGGGTAAGAGGAACCGTTGAAGGGAACACATATGAAAACGGGCCCAATCCACTAGGTCCTGGCAAGAAACCAGCATCCACAGAAGGGAAGCTAGCTGCATGAGATCCTGAGACCGAGACACAAGGAGAGTCTGTAGGACGTCGCAGAGCGATGCTCTGCGTTCCGGAGATATAGCTGCCCTGAAGGTTCGTGTATTGATGAGTTGACCCAGGTGCTCTATCTCCTGAGACGGATCCAGGGCACTCTTCTCC
>JAJKFI010009724.1:0-24272 GCA_029204185.1 Lerista edwardsae
ACACACACACACACACACACACACACACACACACACACACACACGTTCTCCTTTATATATATAATTATAAAACACCACTTTTCAACAAGAGTAGTTTGCAGAGCGGCTTACATAGAAAAACAAATCAATAAATGGTACCCTGACCCCCAAGGGTGCACAATCTAAAAAGAATTCAGAAGAGATAACCAGTAACAGCCTCTTGAAAATTTGCCATGCTGGGATGAAGATTGACAATTGCTATCCCCCTGCTAAGTATAAGCCTTGCTAAATATCATTTTTAAAGGTGCCTCTTTGCCGAGTTAGCAGGGGTTTACATACTACAGCAGTGTTCTTCAATGGGGTTGGGACCCCATTGGGGTCACAAAACCTCAGTTAAGGGGTCTCAGCAACTTACAGGCATGAAAAAGTTTGAAAACCAGTAGACTAGAGCACCACCAGTTACAGGGGGAGGCATCTGAGGTACCAGGAGATTGTGCCCCAGTCCTGCTCAGGTTCTTAGCAATTGTGCTGTACTAGCTATCACTAGTGCCAGGCTTCATGGTAACTTTTTCTGCTCTCTGTAGCAAGAATATGTTCAACACAATCCTATGCATGTCTACTCAAAAGTAAGTACCAGTGTGATGTGTGAGGCTTACTCCCAGTAAAGTGTTATAGGATTGCAACCTCAACTACAGAAAACAGTGCTGGAAGCAGGGGATGGGGTCAGCAGATAGGGTCCTGGGAGGGGGTGAGATTGACAATGGGGTCCCCAGTACCATACTTATTTTATTTATTTATATATTGGGGTCGTAGCACAAAAAAGGTTGAAGACCACTTTACTGTCCAATAAGACCACTTATTGGAAAAGGGATGGAACCCGGAACCCCAGTGGATACCGGGGCATGCTTGTACTTCACAAATCTTCAAAAATGAATTTTAAAATCTGAAGGCTTAAAATCTGCCAGTGGTGGTCCTGCCATTGACTGAGGAAGGGGGAATGCCTCCACCGTGCCGCCCTCTGAGAAACCGGAAGTGTTTCTTAATCCTGTCTGAAAGAGTTAGAATGTTTTTGGACAGGAGTGGTGCATCACGCGCAAGCTTCAGGTAGGTCGGGGGCAGCAGTCTGGATGTGAACAGCAGTCTACGGACCTGGCCCCAGGGCGGCCAAGGAGCCAAGGACGTGACTGAAATCTCCCCCAAATTACTCCGGGCAGTGCAATCCTAGCGCGCCCATTGCGCCAACGCTACGTTATAACGTCAACGCGAGGGGCAAAGCCCCAGCGCGCGTGCGCTGAACAGCACCCCCATGTCGACACTAACACTGTGAACACGGTTGGTGCAAGGAATTCTCTGCCCCATCTCGGGACGGAGATTGGTGGGAGGCGGGGAGGGGAGAGGCGGGACTTGGGTGGGACCTGGGTGGGCTTGGGAGGTGGCCGTATGACCACATCCTAAGCCCGTCAGCAAGGCCATGCGGCCGCTCTTTAGTGGGCGCAGATCCAAGGACCACATAGGGGAGGCTGGAGCCGGCGCTCCTACCCTAGCACTAGGTAGGATTGCGCCCTAAAAGTGTTCCTTTAATTCCCTTTGAATCAATAAGCCATTAGGTCCTTTAACATCTTGTAATTGATTAACCTGCCTGTGCAAAGTCTGTTGTTTCAGTAAATGTTTCTCTTAATACACACCAGAACAAAAAATACTCAACTATTTTTCTTTCTCACACCACTTAATAGGATAATTAATTGCATTCCTTCTTTCAGCTCAGCCAGCAGCAGATATATGACTGCCTTTGTTTCTTCTAACAGAGAGAGTAATTGCACTTCCAAGGGAAAAAGAGATAAATACAACTCAGAAGTTCTATTATCTTTAGCAAGAGATTCCTTAAGGGACTAATGCCAAGGACACTCAAAATTAAAACTGTATTTTAGAATAAAGGTGAATAACTGAGCATAGAAGGCTAGATTGCAACTCTGTCAAACCACAGAGCTGTACCAAATGTATAGGGTTCTGTATAATTTAAAAAATTGTATCTTTTGCATTGTTTTACAAACCCTGAATTAGGGTTTGCCATCCACCTGCCCTACTTGTCTCTTTTTCCACTTTCTTGCACCACTACGACTCAGAATAGCCCCATATGGTTGATTTCAGCTAGATAACACTTCTGTATCAGCTGTACATGTACTATTTTGCAAACTGTGTTTTCATGAAAACATTATATCAGAGTAAGTACAGAGTAGTCCACAGTTCAAGGCACCCTAACTCCTCCTGAAGTGAGAGGAGCTGTGTTCTCCTTGCCTCTGGAGGGTCTTCTGAGGCCGTCTAATGCCTCTGGGAGGCCTTAGAACAGTGGCTTGCGACCAAACTGGGGGCGGGGCCCACCAGTGGCTCACAAGTCAATTTCAGGTGGGTTGCAAATAAAAGCACCTTGAGCAGCCACATTGGGAAGATGGGAAGGGGGAGGACTGTGTGGTTGCTTTGCTTGTGTCAGTGTTGTAAATAGGCTCTTTTCTTTCTGACTCACTTTGCTATTGGAAAATAGTTGAGAAATATCCCAACTTTTTGCTGCATTATCAGGAAAACAGCAGGCTCTGGGATCATAATGATGGCACTTCTGGCCATAACATCACTTCTGGAGGGTCCCAGACAGACTGTCATTCTAAAAAGTAGGTCCCAGTGCTAAAATGTTTAAGAACCACTGCCTTAGAAGGTCACGTCTGGTTTTTCAGAAAACGGTCGTGATGATTTAGGGCCTTAAAAAGCCCTCAGAGATCCGGCCCTCCAACACCCTTAAATTGTCTTTTTAAGATTTAAACTGTCACTTCTGTTCCCCCCCCCCAAAAAAAAATCAGAAGTGACCTTCTAAGGCTTTCCAGATGCCGCAGAAGACCCTCTGGAGGCTCATCTCCCCTTGCCTCCTGAGGAGTCCGGTTGAGCCATGTCTGATTCAATGCGGGTCAGGGGATAGAAAATCTGCAGATAAGACTACTCAACCTGTAATAAATAATAATAAAGCAAATCTGAAATGATGATTTCAACTCTGTAAGATGCAAGACATCCATAAAGTATGAAATACTTTGAAGCGTGCTCCTATTCCAAAATATACATAGGTAGATTCTAGAGATTCTGCAGCCAAAGAATAAGATATAACTTTGCCTTGATAATCTAACCCTGTACTTTATTTGACCAAACAAATGAAAGCTGCAATCCTAAATGAATTCACCAGGTAAATGCATGGTTCAAGTGATGATGAAGGATCCAAACTACAATTGTCATGCTACAATTATAGCATGTATATGCTACATCCTTGGGGGGGGGCAGTCCCAGAAGTCTCCTTTGGGTAAGGGATCATTTGATCTTTTGCCTGGTGGTAAGGCTCTGCCACCCAAATGGGTCTTCTAAGTGGTGGGCGTGAAAAGGTAGCTGAAGGCCAGGAAAGGGGATAGATAGGATGTTGGTGGTGCGCCATCAATATAGAACTCTTTCTGACCTCAAACTGCTCCTTTTTCAACCCGTTCAGCCCATCCCTATCTCCTGCCTGCCCCCATGAGGACTTACCAGCGGTAATTCTGAGGCCGCTTGCAGCTTTACCCTGACTGTACAAAATGGTATATTGTTGTTTGCAACCTGTAAAGGACCTTGCACTGCCAGAATGCTAGTTCCAGCAGCACAAGGGCCCCAGTGGGACCTCACAGGTAAAGGGACTACTTTACAGTCCTTTAACATTTATGTTAAAGGGCATACTTCATTCCACAGTGGCACTTAGGGTGAGGTGAGGGAGTATACAATCACAAAAGGAAAATCTAAGCCTGACCCCTTTGGACCCTAGGCATTGTGTGGAAGTGGTCCCAGCCATTGTGCAGAAATTTCAGTTGCTTTTAGGACCAAAGTATGGATTTTGTTTGGGGAACGGAGATCACACCTCAACAGCTTTTTGCATGAACCAACCCATTTAAGTTTATAACATTTGCATTCAGACTGAGTGGGCTTATGAGCATCTTGACGTTAGCTAAAAATGCAGGTCAATGAAGAATTGATTTCACCCTTCTGAAATTTGTGAATTCACTCGTGAATTTTGTTAGGGCAAGGTGGAAAAGAGAGACATTTTAAATTTGAATATTTACTTTTAGCCAATGCTGATTTTTACATTTGAATTGAATATCTGAGAAAAGTCAGAGCTGATTTAAATATCAGAATAGCCAGTATGTCTTTCCTATTCCTGTTTAAATAAAATATTTGGACTGGGATTTGTAAATACTGGATCATGCCCTATGTTTTTATACACAGCTCTAATAATGTTTTAAAATACGTTTAGAAGTGCATAGCATTTTATATTACACACAATTGACAAACAAAACCTGGTCAGGTTGCAGCATAAAGATGATTTTAATGCCCCAAAGCAAGTGAGTGTGAAATTGAATAAGTTCTGCCCTATATAGTCAGCTTGGAAGTCTTAGCTTTTCCCTACAGTGTTACGTGACAGAGTATCAAGACCCCTACAACATTAAAAGGTACCACCTTTTAAATAAGATTTTCAGGATTCTTTTCAAACACGCTTGGGATAATGATAGCTCTTTCCAGAATACTTCTATAGCATATACTGCATATACATGAGCTCATGATACTATTCTTCCATAAATAAGTGGTTAATGGACGTGCAGTTAAGACTGTTGTTGTTATATTAGGCAAGAAGCCTGCATAGAGATAGAAAAAAATATGTCAATTACAACTGACAATTTTCAGTTGTCAGTAAAATGCCTTCTTATAGCCCAATACTTAACTAAACTGCACCACCAACCCAACCTGCTACGTCCTGGGGGGGGGGGAGCACCAATGGACTAGGTAATGCATCCTGTGGGGCAGGGTGTCCCAAAATCCTTGGGGTAAATCTACACTCCCTCAATGGATCTGCACCAGCCATTTTCCTGGCATAGAATCAAGGAAAATAAGGGAGTGGGAGTGGAGGAAGGAATGGGAATAGGATCTCGGCACATACCACGGCTGCTGGGATTCAACCCCCCTTCCCTATTTTCCCTCCTGCCTGCCCCCTTTCCCCCAAGAATTTTCCCCATTTCTGCCCCTCCACCACCACCCCACCCATTGCCTACCTCATGTGATAGTTTACCAGCTTCTGTGCAGGTTGCCCTCTGTGGCAGTGTGTCGGGGCCACCACCACCACAAAGAGCAGCGGTGGCCCCAAAATGGCAGCTGGCCTTGCACTGTTTGCAATGTCATAAAGGCATGTATGCTGTCATACATGGTTTTATATAGTACTGCAAAACCCAGTTGAGATTGGGCCGTTAATGTATTAAGCATTATTTCAAAGCCAAATCATGACTTGGATATTTGAACTTACTGTAGGTCATTCAGGATTAAAAATCTGGGATGTTTTAAATGTATATATTTATTTTAAAAATGTATATATTCTAACCTAGTAGTTCTCAAACTTACTGGTACTGCGATCCACCTCAGCCTCCACCACTGTGTTTGCGACCCAAAACCGGCCTCCAGGCACAACCGGAAGTTGCATTCACAAAACTGGAAGTGATGCAAAAGTCACTTCCAGAGACGTTTCAAGGCCTGTGGAGGCCTCTGGAGGGCATCTTGGGCACTGTGTTTCACAGGAGTGGCTTCTGGAGGTGTATCACTACTAGGAAGTGGCCTCCAGGTTCATCTGTTTGGCTAGGAGACAAAGGTGATCTGATCAACTCTCACCACCCCCTGTCTCCTGTTCCTCCCCCCGCCCCACCCAGTTTCACTCCCTTCCTGTCCCCACCTCTGCCTTTCCTGCTCTGGCAGGAACCAGGTGGTATTGTGGTGCTTCTGCCTACTGCAGAAGCAAATGCAAAATGGCCACCAAGGGAGCACTCTGCACACTATCAGTTTTCATTCTGCAAAAGCAGAAGTTACTTCAGCTGTCACAATACACTCTGGCCAGCAGCCCAATCCTGGTAAAACTTCTGAAAACTAGCCTATAACCTACCTTCACTAACAGACCAATCGTATCTAGGATTGGGCTGCTGGCCAGAGTCAGGAAGAAACTAGATGCAGTGAGTGGGTGGGGGCTGATGCATTCTGGCCACAACATTGGGAAGAGTTTAGTTTAATCCTGGCCCTTTCCATCATGCTCATTCACTCTCTCTATAGAGACAGAAAGTCACCTGTGGGAGCATAACTGTCTGTATTAAAGTAAATGAGTGTAAGTCATTTATCTCAGTGGTTCTCAAATATTTTAGAACCAGGACCCAGTTTTTTAAAATGACACTCTATTGGGATCTACAAGCTTTACAAGCCTATTTTTTTTTCACGTTTCCACAGTGGCATAGCTAAGGATCAAAGAAGGTCAAAGAAGATTTTGTAGCACCCCCTTCCACAATGAAATCCAATTTAATAACGTGCAGTAAATTTTTTTTAAAAAAAACACCATTTTCTGGTTAATTGTCCGTAACGTTTGATAGAATACAGATATTCCAATGTGGTTTGTTTCATTGTGTTCTGTATTAAATTACCTTTCCAATGATATATAACATGATGGAAAGACAACTTAATAAAAAAGCAAGACATCAGTCCGCCAACAAAGATTTGCATAGTAGTCAAAGCTATGGTTTTCCAAGTAGTAATGTATGGCTGTGAGAGCTGGACCATAAGGAAGGCAGAGCGCCAAAGAATTATGGTGGTGGAGAAGACTCTTGAGAGTCCCCCAGATTGCAAGGAGATCAAATTGGGCAATCCTATAGGGAGTCAAGCCTGACTGGTCCCTGGAGGGACAAATACTGAAGCTGAAGTTCAAATACTATGGCCACCTCATGAGAAGAGAGGACTCTTGAGAAAAGACCCTTATGCTTGGAAAGATCGAAGGCAAAAGGAGAAGGGGGCGGCAGAGGATGAGATGATTAGATAGTGTCACCAATGCAATGAACATGAAAGCTAGTGGAAGACAGGGAGGCCTGTCGTGCTGTGGTCCATGGGGTCGCGAAGAGTCGGACAGGACTTAGCGACAGAACAACAGCAGCAGTATTCATACTTACCAAGGTTTTCAAAATTTTGGCCACTAGTGTCAAGCTCAGCTTGTTGCCCCCCACCCCGCCCAAGCTTATTGCCCGGTGCAATTGCCCCCTGCATGTGTTTTTTATCCTTTTTACTATGGTGGAGGGCTGCCTTCTGAAGCGTTTATTGAGCTACATATTCATCAGAAGAGACAATTCTGGTTGGCTTGCATTCCCCTTCACAAAGACATGGTTGTCTACTCTCAAGTAAACATGCACATGCTGGTCTTTTGGTTTCCATAGGGCTCAATACATTTTCCTTGTCAGCTATCAGCTTGTCAGTTTGAGAACCCACCAAAAATCAGAACCTGACCCACTGAACCCACAGTTTGAGAATCACTGATCTATCTTATTTTTAGGATTTATATATTACTTTTCTTGTTGAGACCAGAAGAGGCTTTTCTTGTCAAGGTAAAGCCTATACATTTGATTTTTAAAGGGATTTCTTATATTTCCTATCCTGCATACAGCACAGGTGAGAGTCAAAGGGCATGAACACTTCCTATAATTTTAATCTAATTGTTTTCACTTATTTAAACATAAGTGTCTTCCATAAGTCTTCCATTTTTTAAATACTGCATTAGCCATGCTGAAACTGACACACAAAGGTCCCACCATTTAAACATAGTTAAAGATGTGCTTCTCATGCTAATCATTCTCAAGCGCAGGAACGCCAAAGACTGATTCAGACTTGCGTATTCCTCTTTCATGACCGCAACATGGAATCAGTGCACACATTAAACTGCTGGTTCACACATGTATGCAAGTTACCTGATAACCTACTACCTGTACTCTTCTCTACTCTACTCAGTAGCAAGCAACAGGCAAAAAGCAAGGAAACTGGCACCCAAAGTTGCCATTACACAAGAAGAGAAAGACAGATGTTTGTATTTTACATGTATTTTCTTTCATCCTGTTTAGGGTGGGGGATTTCCATGATGGAAAGGGTATTGAGGCCAGGATTAAACTAAACTCTCCCCAACGTTGTGGCCAGAATGCATCAGCCCCCACCCACCCACCGCATCTAGTTTCTTCCTGACCCCCTCAATTATAATTGAGGTGATGTGAAAATAATATAAAAGTTCTGCCTGGTGTGTTCTTTTCTGAGACAGCCTACTCCCACGTGCAACTCATCCCGCGACGGGGCTGCCGCCAAGTGGCATACACGCAGGGATGACCACCACGCGATGTCCACACATGTGTGAATCGGGGGGGGAGGCAGCCCCCGCCACTCCGCGGCTCAACGGCACTGCTATGATTTACCCCGGCCGGCACAGGCTCTTATTGGCCCCAAATCGCAAATGCGCGTCAATCCCCGTCGTCCCGAACTGGAGAATGCTGCCGCCGCCGCTACGTCGGATTCACCGAGGCGGAGAGACCAGCAGGCGCGCGCGGAGGCGCCCGCCGCCCACTCCACTCACCGCTGCCTGCTGGAAGGCGCCCTTGGTGTAGGTGCCGCCCCCTCGGTAGCCGATGGCCGGGATCTCGCGGCTGAGCAGGGCGCACTTGTGCTGCTTCTGCGGCACCCGGGCCGGCGGCGAGATGTAGTCCACGCGCGGCACCACGTTGTTCTTGGAGGAGAAGGTGACGATGGCGACGCGCGTGGCCGTGGGCACCACCGGGAAGTCGGAGAGCAGCTTCTTGACGAAGCGCAGCTCGCTGCGGAAGTTCGCCTGGCCCACGCTCGACGACTCGTCCACCAGGAAGACCAGCTCCAGGCGGCCGCTCTTCTCCCGCAGCTGCCTCACCTGGCGCTTGAACGCCCGCCCCAGCTTCTCCACTTTGCCCTCCGTCGCGGCCGCTGGCGGGGCGAGGAGCGGCTGCAGCGCCGCCCCGGCGGACGAGGCGGAGGACAGTCCCGCCGCCAACGAGCTCAAGTTAAGGGGCCGGTAGAGGGCCTGGGGCTGCAGATGCGTCCAGCTCCACACCAGCGACACGCCGCCCCACAAGTACACTCCCAGGAAGGGCCACATCCCAGCGGGCACCCCCTCCGGGTCCACCTGGCGCGCGCGCGCGCTCTCCTCTTGCCCCCGACCCCGGCCACGCGCTCCAGGCCGGTCGCCTAGCTTTTGGCGCGCACGTGGACAGGCGCTCCTCGCGCGGCGGCGGCTCTCCTCACTTCGGAGCCTGCTCGCTCGAAAGGCACGCTGTCTGCGCCGCCGCCCCCTTCTCAAGCCCTACCCCCGAGGTGTCGGGAAGGAGAAGGGGGATAGCCGAGAGATGAATGTCTCTTCTCCTCCCCTCGCTCGCGCGCTCGGCTCTGTGCTGGAGTAGTTGCTGCTGACTGAGATTCCTGTCACCAGAGCCCCTCCGGTATCTGCCAGGCTGTCAACATTCCCAACGCAAACACATCGGCACCGAAGCTTAAACTCTGATTAATCCCATATGTCTGGCAGGCAGCACCGGACGGAGGGAGGGAGGGAGGGGACGAGCGGGGGAAGGGCGGGGAGTTAAAAAAAAAAAAAAAAAAGAGGGAGAGGATGGATGGATAGATAGTTCCAGATACCAGGAGTGCCACTGTAATTGGAAACACTTTGTACAGCAATAACGTCCAGCTGGTTTTTACCCCTGGGTTGTGTTTTTTTTTGGGGGGGGGGGAGGCCTTGGCTGGAAGCGTGCCTGTGCCGAGAAGAATTCCCACCTTCTACTTTTAGGAATCCCCCCAGTATTTTCCAGCATGCCGCAGTTGAAGGGAAAGTAGCATCTTCCCCAAGCCCCACAGTCCTGCAGTTTATAGATCAAACCCCACTTTTCACTGCTTCCACCTTTCAGAAAAAAAAAATTGCATTGATCCAGAGTCTATGTCCAGAATCTAGTCATCTGTTTGACTGATGAGCCTTTTGGTTCTTGGCCTAGAATCTGCACTGGACCTTTGCCTTATGCAGTGGTGGGATTCAAATGAATTAACAACCGGTTCTATGACGTCATAGCCAGAGCAAAAAAACAAGCGAGTGGGCGGGGCCCGGCCATTTAACAACCGGTTCTATAGAACCTGGGCGAACCCCCTGAATCCCACCACTGGCGTTATCCCAGGAAGTAATAATAAGCAAAGGCCTCTAAGAACGTGCAAACGTGCAAAGTGCATTCCTCTCACCCCTGAGTAACTGCAACCCACCCTTGCAGACCTCGACAAAGGCAGGCAGAGGTGTTTTCTGAGCTGGTAGTAAGTAATATGAAAGTGCTTTCAGACAACACTTCTCCAGGGACAGGTGTTTATCATAGCAAATCAGAAATTGGGAAAGAAGTTCCACAAATAATATCTACTTGTCCTGAGTTTCACTGCTGTGTTCACTCACTGTTGCTCCTGCCCTGCCATAAGCTCTAATCATGAATCCACACTCATCACTGCTAGCCATCTGAAGTTGTTGTTGTTGTTGTTGTTCAGTCGCTAAGTCGTGTCCGACTCTTCGCGACCCCATGGACCACAGCACGCCAGGCCTCCCTGTCCTCCACTAGCTTCCTGAGTTCACCCAATTTCATATTCATTGCTTTGGTGACACTATCTAACCATCTCATCCTCTGTCGCCCCCTTCTCCTTTTGCCTTCAATCTTTCCCAGCATGAGGGTCTTTTCTAAAGAGTCCTCTCTTCTCATCAGGTGGCCAAAGTATTGGAGCTTCAGCTTCAGCATTTGTCCTTCCAGGGAGCAATCAGGCCTGGAGAATTGACCGATTGGATCTCTTTGCAGTCCAGGGGACTCTCAAGAGTCTTCTCCAACACCATAATTCAAAAGCATCGATTCTTCGACGCTCTGCCTTTCTTATGGTCCAGCTCTCACAGCCATACATGGCTACTGGGAAAACCATCGCTTTGACTATGCGAACCTTTAGCCATCTGAAGTAGTACACAGTACACAGTAATCAGCATGGGAATTGCTGTTTGTGTGTGGGTGTCAGGTGTGGGGTACCCTGATTGTTGATCACTTGCAAAGGTGTCTACCTGGAAGCAACAAAGGGGGTGTGCATTTATGATGGGAAACTGACAAAAGTTGCATAGCTGGGGTGGGCAAAACAGTAAGCACTGCAGGTGAAGCAATGGGCCATGTAAGCAGCTCCTCCCACCTGCCAATGGAGTCATTCTGGCAGCGTAGGCAACATGCAGGAGACTCTGGTTTGCTGAGCACCTCCCCGTTTCCGTCACTGTTCAGAATGGCTCCAATGGCTAGTGAGAGAGGCTGTTTACACAGTCCACAGTACTTAGTGTTTTGCCCCCCTAACACCACTGGGTGACAGGGTCCCTAATGTTGTTCAGGGATGTCAAAAGAGCCCTTTGCCCAGTTCTCAGCTTTCATCAAAATGTGTCAATGAGCAGAGGTTATGCTGCTGTGGGAAGTTCACAGAAGTCATGTTGTAGGCCCTTCAGCCCTTGCTCAATTCAAAATCTGGCCCCAGTTAAAAATTAGTTGCCAATAAAGGCAGAGATAAAAGAAGGATCAGCTTGGTCAGTTTATTCAAACAAAGAAAGCACAGGGATGAGTTCACAGCCTAGACCGCGCTGTGTCATTCAGAACTCTGATTCACACTGATTGCTAACTGCCAAGTAGGTATTCTTAGAATTGCAGGCATTGCCTTAGGTTGTGTTCTAGTGGGTGCTACTCCAGGGTACAGTTCAGGAACTTCTGTGCATGCCTCATGAAAATGGATGGGAATATTACATGAACAAAATTCTTTCCATTTAGACCAAGGTGTCAAACTCGTTTCATATAGCGAGTGTCATAAGGCAGGAAGTTATGTCATTAAGCAGGTCATGACCAGAAATCAGCACTTTTCTTTCTCACTTAGGAACTCATTAGTTGCATCTGGTCTTATGTTTGACACCCCTGATTTAGACTGTATACGTACAATTATTTCTGTGTGTTTTGGGATTTCTTTCTCGTCCCTTTAGTAGCACAAATCTATCATCAGTTGCTTGCCTAACTGTATGCAGGCAATGGAGTGGGGAAGCCTCATGTGGGAAAAGAGATGACTGTTGTTCACTTGCTCTCTTGTTGTTCACTCAGTTTTTTTTTTAAACTCCCTGATTTCAACCTCTTCCTTTAGTCCCATGTGGGTAATGGAATGGGGAAATTGACTAGGGATGCAATCCTATACACCAGCAGTTCCCAATGTCCTACTTGGATGTTGGGACTGCAGTAAATGCTGGCGGGGCGGGAACTGGGGTAGGTGGGGGTGCCCAACAGTGCTGCAGCGACCATGGTGCTGCAGGAGCCCTGGGGGCTCTTACCATATTGCGGGGGTCACATCGGCCTCTGGCATGGTCTGTGAGCCTCCCCCAATGCTGTAAACAGCCCCATTTGGCATGCACAAAGCACTTCATATTAGCATGTGAAAAGAGGAAGTGCTTTGCGCGTACCAAATGGGGCTGCTTACAGGATTGGGGAGGCTCGCAGAGGGGGCCACAGACCTTCCAGTCTGTGCCAGAGGCTGGCGCAACACCTCCCAATGTGGTAAGAGGCCTCGGGTGGCCACAGCACCCCGATTGCTGCAGCACTGTCAGGCACCCATTCCTGGCCCACTCTCCTTATGGGGGAATGGCCCAGGAACGTTTCCCAGTGGTGAGTCATGACCCCCAGGTTGGGAAACACTGCTTACACACATTCTTGGGAGTAAGTCCCATTGAGTAGGTCTTACTTCTGAGTAGACAAGCATAGGATTACTTTGTAATCATAATTCATAAGCAGGGTCTGGCACTGACAATTTCACTGCTGAAGGAATCATCAGATCTTTGACCTGTACATAGTGCACAGATCTTGTACATAGTGTGAATATGTACATGGCGGCTATGCAGAGGCGTACCGGGGCTTTTTGGCATCATGACGTCACTTAAAGGGAGGGGAGCATGCTGGCTTCCATTGTGGCGCCTGGGGCAATTTCGCTCCAGTCATCTTTGCAGGTGCCCGGTGATGGGTGCACTTCCCTGGCTTTCCAACTCAGGAAACCAGGAGAACATGCTGGTTCCTGCAGGGGCAGCTGTGGTGACTTAGGGAAGCAGTTGGAGTACACATGCTTGCATTCCCCTTGCAGTGGCGCCCAGGGCACTGGTCCTGTTCTGCCCTAGGGTAGATATGCCTCTGCAGCTATGCACCTATTCTTTTGCATTCTAAAGATCAAAACATTTTAACATGCCAAAATTATGTAGGAAGAAAATATAGGTATGTGTGCTTTGCACAGGCACAAGTGAAAATCACATCAAAATGCACAAATGTCCATTGCAACTGTACCAAATCACACTTCTGACAGGTTCTTAAGCTGAATGCTTTAAGAGAACCCACAAAACCAGTTTCCAGTTTAACCAAAGCAGGACTCAAAAAGCAAATGTGTGTATTAAGGGACATGGCAACAATACAGCCTCCACATCTGAAGAGCTATTGTTTGCACTCTGGTACTGTGCTTTTGCACAACTACCATTCATTTCTATGGAGGTCGCACAAGAGAAAGTCCCAGTTGATTGGGCCGTTTATTAACTGGATGAAACACATGCCCTACAACATCATTAAATAGCTTCGCTTATTATAACTGCATGTTCTGCAATTGCTTACTGTCAGAATATGACAAGTCAATGCTGAGAACCACTAACTGTGAAAACGCAGCAGTTTATTTTAATCTCAGCAACCTCCTCACATGTGTGAAGCTGAAAATCTAGGAGACAATTATACATTAATCCGCTTCATACAGAGATTAATGAAAATTCATATTTTGCTGGGTGTCAGACTTCCCATCTTGCTGATCCTACAGTCATTATACATTCAGCTCTTCCTTATTCAATCCAGTAGGACTCTGTGTGTCAAAAGGTTGATGCTCAGTAGGCCATAAGACAAAATATAATTTATATGTATATTTATGATTAGTTAGGCTAAAGGCAATTTATCCTTTAAAAACAGATTGAATTGTAGAACAGTATACATGATTCTGAAGGCTTAGGAAATTATTAATTCTGCAAAGATTGGAAGAAGTATTATGATGATATGGTTTTGAAACAAAGAAAACTCCAAGGTAGTAGCTAAAGAGATACGCTTTTGATCAGAATATTCAGTGTGCGTCAAAGAATTATTGAAGCAGCATAGTCCTTTTTTTACTATGATTGAAAATTTGCAAACCACCTTGTTGATTACCATTAGATCAGAGTGAAATTCACAGAATACATTACTCCTGTGACTAGCATTGGGTCCTCATGGGCGGTACACCAGAGGCTCAAAATATATGTGACACCTGTGTGTCTCAATCTAGATCTGCCCCGATCATATAGAAAGTGGGAAATGGGAAGGGAAAAATATGGTTTAAAGGAACAAATGGAGTTGTTAGGCTTACCTTCTTTGCTTACCCTCCTGGTCTCTGTCCAATATTGTAACTTTTTAAGGATGCAGTCCTAACCAACTTTCCAGCACTGACACAGCTGTGCCAATGGGGCATGCAGTACATCCTGCAAGTGGGAACAGCCATGGAGGCCTCCTCAAGGTAAGGAAATATTTGTTTCCTTACCTCAGAGCTGCATTACCCTTACCCTGGTGCGAGAAAGGTGGTTAGGATTGCACCCAAGACTGTCAGATACCAGAGTCTGGCTGGGAGAAATGCACTCTGCTGTTTCTCAAACTGTGGGTTGGGGCCCACTTGGTGGGTTGCAACCTGATGTCAGGTGCGTCGTGGAAAGTTGGGAGCAGCCACCTTGGAAGGTGCAGACCTTACCCTTGCTGTATTTCTTCTATGAGTGTTAACAGTTTGAATTTTCAAGTGAGGGTTTTGTTTTAAAGAAAATTTGTTTTAGTTCAGTGCTTTTACATCATATTTTGTCCTAATTTTGCTTTCTGTCGGGGATGTTTCATGGTTGTACAATTGCTGCAGTCCAAGAATGCCAGTTTGCATTTCAGGAGTGTCATTTTATTATGCTACAGTACAATGACAGCAGTTCCTGCTTGATGATGTCACTTCTTTCTACAACTTCTGGATTAATGACATCACTTCTGGTGGGTCCCGACATGAGTGCCATTCTAAAAAGTGGGTCCCAGTCTAAAAGGTTTAAATACCACTGCTTTAGAGATCACAAACTTGTCTTACAGCATGTTTGCAAGACTCTAGGCCGGCACAGGGACTGATGTGCTGGTAGATCAATAAGTTCAGATTGTGCTGCAAATGACAGATCTCACACTCAGTTAGTTTTTTTAACGCATCATATTATTTCTGGGGTTTTATTAAATTCCAGATTCTCTTGTGTGTATTGGGTGCAATGGCTAATGCCTGAAAAATCCTCCATCTGGAAGAGACTGTAAATATTTTCTTCCAAAGAAAATCCCTTAATTTGAAGTAAGTTATATCAGAATCAGAAGGACCTACTTCTGATTAAAAATATTTAGGGCTGGTCTGTATAAAATAGTTATTCATTCACAGCCCAATCCTGAACTGCCCAGCACCCACGTTTCTAGCAGCGCCAAAACAGCAACCATTGGATCCTATGGATGCTGTGGCTGCTGCTGGGGTCTCCTCAGGGGAAGGGAGCATTTGTTCCCTTACCCTGGGTAACGCCACGTCAGCGCCAATGGATCTCCTTGGCTCTGTGTCCATGTTTGAACGGGCCCATGTTGGGCTGCCCGGCTTGTGAGAAGGATTCAGATTCCGTGGCAGAGGCTGCTGCTGTCTACACTCCCTCACGGGCCTGATCCTCTCCTCTAGTTCTGCCCCCCATCGCCATTCCACTCCAGGTGGGCACCCTCCTCCTTTTTTTTAAGTGGAGGAGGGTACCCCCCCCCCAGGGTCTTCTGGAAGACAGGGAAGCTGCACGCGGCCCTCCTGGCCTACAATGGAGGCCAAAAATTGTCTTTCCTGGTTTTCAGCCCTCAGAAGGGGGGGGAAGGCAGCAGACATGGGGGGCACCACTTACAGGTACTTACCTCTGGCGGTTTTGCACCCAGGCTCAAAGGAATGCCACGAACGCCACTGAAGCCACCCATGGTTGCAGCATATCCTGCTGGAGGCAACCCTGCGGCCTCCCCAAAGATTGATGACACAGGTACAACCCTCCAACTCCCTGCACAATCGTACCTAGGACAGCCAGCATCTGGTGTCCATCGCTGTGCGGAGCTGGCCATTCCTCACTTCCGGCAGAGAGTAGCCCACGTGCTCCAGCACGCCATATTCACAACTACCGGGAAGCAGGCGTTTCAGAAGCTCAAGCCTTCATTGGGATTGGGACATAAGATTTAAAGAAAAAGAACGAACATCAACAACAAGATGCTTCAGTAATGGCTCAAGAAAAAAATGCAGTAAAAGTTACCTTGAATGGTGTGGTTGTGAGCGTCCCTAGATTGTGGTGTGAGCTTTTCTGTGGCATGTATGGGCTAAGAATGGAAAAGAGAATGATTTGGGGGGAAGGAGGGTTAGGAGTGCTTTACTCTTTAGTCCTGTTCCCAGGGATACTGAGAAAGGAGGAGGGATTGACAGCGGGAAACTGCAAGAGAAAAGGGTCACCCCAGGTTGGTAGCTCCCTTCCTGAAGACAGCTTGTCAAGCCTTGGTGCGCAGTACCGTGTGGTGTTTTGACAGAGGGAGTTTCTACTTCACTCCAGGAGTCACAGAGACCTTAGATGGACCCGCAGTATTTATTGGACTCCAGGGGAATGCTTACATATTGATCAGGGCATGGCAAGCTGGGGGATCTGAACCAGATGTTTTGGGGTTCAGAATTATTTGGGGATGCAGTAAAGGATGTTCTTAGTGTGTTCATTTTCCCAAATACTTAAATTAATATCTATGAGGGCAGACCAAATGGCATCCTCATCTTGCACCCAAAAGCTTATGGCCTTAAGGCCCTATTTTCTTCCTCTGGACATTCAGCTTGCAAGGTAGCAACAGAGGTCAGGGCCTTGAATGTCTGACCAGGGTCTCAGAGCAAACAGTGTCTATTGATTCACAAATAGTCCAGAATGCATTGCAACACTGGTATAAGCAGGCAGGCCTGATAGGCAAACAGCCAAATGCAATCTATGATTATTAACGTGAATATTAGAAAGTAATTCAAGAAATTGCTTCTGGTAACAAAAAGGGATAGGGAGAGCAGTTGTTTTCTCTTTCAGTTTAGGAAACTGCATTTATAGAGGTGGGGCTGAGTTTCAGGTTATAAAATACTTGCTGCAGATTTGGGTGCAAAAAACTACTACACCTTGTCTCTTGCATTTTGGTAGGCACACAGGCAAAAGAACTATGTCTTCCTTTGGCTTTTACACTTGGACTATTCTCAATGTATTTTATGCTGCTGTTTTGGTTATACATTTGACATTAGTTTATCTTTGTAAAATATCTGGAGGAACTTCAGAATGGTGGAAAAAGGCAGGTTACAGATTTTTTTTTTAAATAACCAATGGCCCAATCCTATCCACAGATACACTGACAAATCAATATGTTTTACTTGAATTATTTTTCTAATTGGCATGATATGATTCAGAACAAAAGAGAAACATGACAATTTTTCTGAAACAATGCTGTGCTTAAACTGAGAAATGATATAGTGAGTAAAAATGCCAAACATTAGGAAATGCTCTGACAAAATTTTTTTTGCTATGTGCCATATAAAATCTTGTGATCGGCTAGATGTGGCCCCTAGGCTGTAGTTTGGAGACCTGTGCTTTAATGGAATAGGAAGGGGAAGAAAGACCAAGAAGTCCAAATGCATTGAAGTCAATGGAGACATGCATGTGCAAAGTGTACACAACTAATTCTTAATGCAGCAGAAACTGTCCATTTCTGAAGTTTGTGAAGTCGAAGTTTGTTAAATTGAGGGTGTACTTTATCATAATGATTAGTGCTGGAACTCAGCTTGGAAACTGAGATGAAAAATGCCCAGAGGCTTCAGACTTTAACCTCAGAAGACTAAGCAGAGAGCTTCAGTCTTTCTCATTCAGTTGGAAATCTGGACAAAGAAGCCTCCCCATCAATGACTGCAGTGAAGAGCCAAGGGTCCTGTTAGGCCCCCAAGTAGAATCCCTTTGGCCTGCAGACCTTCTAGTAAGGAAAGACCTTCCAGCAAGGCCAAGTCCATGGACTCTAGGAAATAATTGTCCCAGATTGATGGACATTCTCCAAAGCTGGGGTTGAGGCGCATTTCCCTCTTGCTGTATGCGGGCAACGCGGCCCTGATCTTCCAATCCCTTGTAGGCCTGACCCAACTTCTCAATAAATGCCTTGATTATGTGACAGTCAATAGATTGGTTGTAAACTTTGAGAAATCCAGGATCATGACCTTCTCCAAAACCTGGAAACCAAGGACTTGGAAGATAAAAGGAGAGTACATCAAACAGACTTTTAAGTATCTTGGGGTCAATTTTCATTAAAATCTTTCCTGGGCCTCCCATAGGAAATTAACCCTTAACCTTGCTTCATATACCTCTCAATTCATCCTTCGCTTCTTTTTTAAGCAGGGACATCAATTTATTCCGGCAGCACGGAAGGTCTTCGAGGCAAGGGTGATCCCCTAGCTTCTCTATGGATTCCTGGTCTGGATGGACTCTGTTCAGTCTACCTTTGAGTCATTACAGGATTTTTGCTGGATTTTTTTAGAAAGCTGTTGGGTCTCCCAAAAAGTGCCTCAAATGCAGCAATATGTTTGGAGCTGGGCCAGTCTCTGGTAACTTCTTGCTTATGGCGGGCAAATACTGGCTACGTGTCTGTTTTCATGCCAGGCCTGACAGCCTTATTTTTCAACTGCTATCAGATACCGTGACACCTTCATGGTGCGATCAAACCATTGCCAAAGTAAAACCATTGGGTTTCTCCTTGGATGCCCTACTGGCTCTCCCGGAATCTGAAATTTTTAGGCAGTTGAACCAGACTCCTTGATATCGAGTCCCAAACTCTCCATTCCTCAGACTCCAAGGTCTGCTCTCCTTAGTTTTTCACATGCCCCTCCCCCCAGTAGGCTTTCCCCTTATTTCTCTTTCTTAACTGACCCTAGGGAAAGATGGGCACTCTCATGCGCCAGATTTAATGTCACGCTCTCTCAGGTGACCTAGGGAAGGTACAATAAGATCCCTTTCTCTGACCATTGCTGTCCATGCCACACGGATGCTGTAGTCCCTCCTCCACATTTTCTTTGATTGTGGTACACATGTGCAAGCATGGGCTTTGTATTTGGCCCCAGCTTTAGATACCCGGCCACACTCTTCAAAATTAGAAAAACTCATTTTCCTTCTTAATGATGGCCCCCCCCCTGAGGTCACTGGCAAAATTCCTTCTTCTAATTGAGCAGAAGTTTTGGGCTAGAACCAGCCCCACATAAACAGTCTGTATGGATGAAGTTTTGTGTATTCACAATGTATTTATGTACATACGGTGACAACCCCTAACAGGGAGCAATTGGGTTGTGTTTACGCCAATAAAGTTTTCGTAATCGTAATCATGACAGGGCAATTCTGACAAATTTTATTTTTTAAAAAAACCAAGAACAAGCAGCATACTTCATTGACATTTCAAACACACTACAAAAATATCAGGAACTTTTCAAACATCAATGAGTTGATGCAAACAAGGAAATAAACTTTTGTTGCCTGAGTACAAAAACATTTTCAAGTCTTCCAAGATGCATAAGGCTTATCTCCCAAGTGGATTCTCTGGTGGTTCATAAGATAACCTCTCCGACTGAAGGTCTTTCCACACTCCTGACATCTATACTTTTTCTCCTGTGTGGGTTCTATGATGGCGTATAAGTTTTCTGCTGACACTGAAGCTCTTTCCATACTTCTGACACTTACAGGGTTTCTCCCTGTGTGAATTCTGTGATGGAGTATAAGTCAGTTGCTGACATGAAGCACTTTCCACGCCTCTTGACACTTACAGGGTTTCTCCCCTGTGTGAGTTCTCTCATGGCCCTTAAGATTCCAACTGTGACTGAAGCTTTTTCCACACTTGACACTTACAAGGTTTCTCCCGTGTGACTTCTCTCATGGCCCTTAAGATGACTCCTCTGACAGAAGCTCTCTCCACACTCCTGACACTTATAGTGTTTCTCCCCTGTGTGGGTTCTGTGATGGCTGATAAGACTGCTGCTTGCACTGAAGCTCTCTCCACACTCCTGACACTTATAGGGTTTCTCCCTTGTGTGGGTTCTGTGATGGCTTATAAGGTTGCTGCTTACACTGAAGCTCTTTCCACACTCCTGACACTTACAGAGTTTCTCTCCTGTGTGGGTTCTATGGTGCCTCATAAAACTACCTCTGAAACTAAAGGTCTTTCTGCATTCCTGGAATGTATACGGTTTCTCCCGTGTGCGTTCTCTCATGGACCTTAAGGTCACCACTCTGACTGAAGCTCTTTCCACAATCCTGGCACTTATAGGGCTGTTCTCCTGTGTGTGTTCTATAATGGCATATAAGGCTGTTACTGAAACAGAAGCTCTTTCCACATTCCTGACACATGTAAGGTTTTTTCCCTTTGTGAGTTTGCTCATGGATCTTACCACTCTGATTGAAGGTCCTTCCAAACTCCTGGTGCATAAATGGTCTTTCTACTTTGTGGGCTCTTTGGGATAAAGAATGAGCCTGCTTCCTGTTCCTTCCAATCTTGTCCCAAGCTGATACTGTTGAAATAAGAGAAGAAATGCAGTCAGACACCAAGGGAAGAAACTGCAGCTAGTTGTGGAAATCACAGAAAGCATTTTTGTCTGACCAGAATTAGGGCCCAGTAAAGACCATGAGTGTCCAATAATGCATGATTGGTGGCACATTCTTCATCTATCTGTTAGCACGCATGCTCCGGAGATACTGTATATGCATAGCACATTTATTTATGCCCCAAACACGCATGTCTAGGGGTTGTGATGCACACACCTATAAACTGTCAACATAAGAATAAAAGGAGGTCAGTCAGACACTATTCGGTTCCAAATAAATGAATTTTGGAGATTAATAAAATAACTAAAAGCAATAATATAAAATTATAGTACAGTACCATATTTTAATTATGGCAACCACTTCCATCACTTCCTGGCAAATAGAAGGGGAAGAAATGGAAGCAGTGACAGACTTTATCTTCCTAGGCTCCAAGATAACCGCAGATAGTGACTGCAGCCATGAAATTAAAAGACGTTTACTTCTTGGGAGGAAAGCTATGGCGAACCTAGACAACTTAATCAAAAGCCGAGACATCACCCTGCCAACAAAGGTTCGCATAGTCAAAGCTATGGTTTTCCCAGTAGCAATGTATGGCTGTGTGGGCTGGACCATAAGAAAGGCTGAGCGCCGAAGAATAGATGCTTTCGAATTATGGTGTTGAAGAAGACTCTTGAGAGTCCCCTGGACTGCAAGGAGATCCAATCGGTCAATCCTCCAGGAAGTCAAGCCTGATTGCTCCCTGGAAGGACAAATCCTGAAGCTGAAGCTCCAATACTTTGGCCACCTCATGAGAAGAGAGGACTCTTTAGAAAAGACCCTCATGCTGGGAAAGATGGAAGGCAAAAGGAGAAGGGGGCGGCAGAGGATGAGATGGTTAGATAGTGTCACTGAAGCGATGAACATGAAATTGGGCAAACTCCGGAAGCTGGTGGAGGACAGGGAGGCCTGGCGTGCTGTGGTCCATGGGGTCGCGAAGAGTCGGGCACGACTTAGCAACTGAACAACAACAACACTTTAATTAATGTAATTATTTTATTAATTAATTAAAGTATTCTATTAAAATGTTACTATTACCTTTTTTTTCAGAAATATTATAAATATTTTAATAATGGTTCAATCCTATACCATGACTGTGTGCAGGGTGCAGAGGCCGCTATGTTCTGTGAATCATCCAGGAACCAGACCAGCCAGGAAAGGTAAGAAAATGAAAACTTTACTTACTTCTTTGGCTGAAGTCTGGTCTGCTATGAAACTCCTCAGATCTACACCAGGTCTCTAGCTGGCATACAGATGAAGCACCACAGTGGGCATCAGACCCAGGGTGGAGGCTCAGGATACGGTGGCCACTGCCATCACAATCTGCTCCATCCTGCCCTCCATTCTAATTTGCCCCCACTGCCAGCGGAACCCCTCCAGGAGCCAGTTTGTGGCGTGTTGCTGGCAAATTCCCCCAAATCCTGCTCCAGGGTTGCCATCTGCAGCAGAGCCCTAGGTCTCCAAGAGGACTTTTTGCAAAGAAGGAAAGTTAGAAAAGTGAAGCGATTCCTGCTCTTGGAAGGGGTGTCCTCTATTATCAATGTTTAGGGACTATTTGAAAAGGGGGAGAGAGAAAATTCTACCATACAGCTGAGTGCCTACAATTAACATTTCATGTTTGACTGGCACAGTTCGGCTGGCGCAGGAGCAGCGCTGCTGCTAGCATCGGCCCAATGGAAGTAGCGCCAACGGAGTGGTGCCAGTCAGTGCCCCTGCATTGGTACTAGTGCCGTTGGACCAACGCAAGCACATTGTGTCAGCCCAATGTCCTTGATAGAATTATGCCCTTAAATGAAAGAGGCACCTCAAACATTTCTAGCTCCTAAAGAATAGTGGATAAGGAATTCATTCTGAGTTGGAGCAACTATCAGGCACATTCTGGATGTCCAACTCGGAGGCAGTGCAAAACTCACTGTAATGCTGTAGCTGCCAGGAATGGCTCCGAAGGGGAGGGGAACGGGCTGCTTGCAAAACCTGTGTTGTAACCCTCCTCTAGCTATGCTACTGCTGTAATTGGCACCTGGCTGTTTCTGGCAGACAGATATACAACTTCAACAGGCTCCAACAGTGCTAATTCTCAGCCAGCTTTTACAGGGGCATCCAACTGCCTTTGAAAGTACAGAGAAGGCTAAGTACCATATTACAAGGAACCGAAGTTTGATTCAGGGGATCCAGCAATCCCTCTTGAGTTTACAACATTATCAGCCCAAGCCGATCCCCCTTCCTGCACTGATGCCAATGTGCCAACAAGACTTGCACTGCAACCCCTGCAAGGTGGAATAGAATGTGAGGCTTGGGAGAGGTAAAGGAAAATAGTTTCTCATACCTCCCCTTGACTGGCAATGGGTCTCCTTGAACCTGTGTCCTTAGCTGGCGCAGGTCTGACGAAAGGGGGCATGCTGGCTGCTATCCCATGTTGTCTACTCTGGATGCCACCACCGTCTGCCTTCATCACACCCCGACTTCCCACCCTCACTTTTCAACCCCGACCCTGTTTCGCCCTCCCTATCAACCTACCTTCATTGACAGGCACTCTGTGTCCCGGTGCTGCACATGGGGCTGCTCCAGCATCACCACCAGCATTCTAGAAGTGCACAGCTCCACATGCAATTGGAAGTTCACTGGAGTGGCCATAAAGCATACCCCGCCACCAGAATGCTAGGGGATAGTATTGGGCAGTGGCATTCCCTCAAGGGGGGGAATGCTAAGTTTTGCAGAAGCTTGAGCTTCTGTGTGAAGTGGCCCATCCCCTCTCAGCATCAGAGCCTTTTGCATTCAGTGATTTTACACAGGAGCCACTTTACACATTTTACATAAGGGAGGGGCCACTTTACACAGAAGCTCAGGCTCCTTCAAAAGTTAGCCCCCCATTGGAACACCACAGGAACTGGACCATTAGGGATTTTTAATGAACATTTCTTTAGCGTCTTTATGGCTCAGCCAGAAATGGGTGCAGCTATTATATAGCAGCTTACCAAGGGTGCAAAGCTAATTATGGAGGCCCTTCAAAAAGAGAACTAAGGGACTTCCAGCTAATTTACGGCATCATGTCCCAAGGTTGGGGCTACCCTCCCAATCAAGAGACGCAGATCTGGGCTGGCCAGAAGGGGAGAATGTGGGCCACAATGTGTTGCAGCAGCCAATCCCAGGTCATGCAGACTGGCCACCAATTCCCTTCAGCAATATCCAATGGAGCTGAGGTTCCTACTTGGGGCATCTGTCAATTAAGGCCCAAAGGATTCTACTTACCTACAAAGGTCACATTTTCATAATTGTCCATCATTACAGACTCATACAGGTGTCTTTGGTATGGATTCAGCAGAGCCCATTCTTCTGTGCTGAAATGCAGAGCTATCTCTGCAAATGAGATGGGGCTCTGAAAGAAGGAGAAATGTCCTATTAGCAGGCCAGCCTAGGCCATAACTGCAGTCCAAAGGGAGAAATGAGGGGAAACCTGTGTGTTTCCTGCGTGTGAGAAAGAGGCAGGCAATGTGACTACATAGGGGGACACTGATCACCACCAACACACACAATTGAGCCCTAAGGAAGGCAGCTAGAAAGAGAGAAAAGGAGAGAGGAGAAGAGAAGAATGAAGAAGCACAGAGTGTGTGTGTGTGTGGGGGGG
>JAJKFI010009726.1:0-14930 GCA_029204185.1 Lerista edwardsae
GGCACACGGACGCCTGCTGCAACTGCCTTGTCCTTCTCCCTCTGCCCCTCGGCCTGCCGTGCCTCCCTCCACCCGGCATGCCCACCTCCTCAGGAGCCTGGCTGAGCAGGGGCCACAAGAACAGGGGTGGAGACCGGCCCAGCACCCTGCTCAGCAGACGGCACTCGGGAAACAGGCGGAGGCGGCTGTGGCCTAGCTGTGGAGGCTGTGGCCTCCCCGGCACAGGGGGCACCCTGGCACTTGGAGCCCTCTTGGCGGCAGCCTGGTGAGCCATCCTGTAGCAGAGCCCCGTCAGGAACTTGCCGGACCTCAGCGCCCCTGCCCGCTTTCCCTGCTCACCTCTGCCATACTGGGAGCACCCGAGCTGAGAAGCAGCGATGTGCCAAGTGCCTGGCCAATGGCAAGACTGAGAATGCAGCCGGCCAAGAAGTGTGAGGTGGTGGTGGGGAGAACCAAGAGCAAGCAAGCAAAGACAGTCACCTGCCCACCCGAGTGGGTTTGGTTGGGGAGGGGGATGCAGAAGACCATGGAAGGAGAGATGGAGAGGCACCCAAGCCACATAAGAAGAGCCCCGCTGGATCAGGCCAAAGGCCCATCTAGTCCAGCTTCCTGTATCTCACAGCGGCCCACCAGGTGCCCCAGGGAGGCATGAGACAACAAGATGCTTGCATCCTGTTGCCACTCCCTTGCACCCGGTACCAGTAGCCCACCACCTTTGTAAGGAGGTTGCACAATCCATCATTGCCTATAGCCCACGATGGACCTTTCCTCCAGAAACCCGTCCAATCCCCTCTTAAAGGCATCAAGACCAGATGCCATCACCACCTCCTGTGGCAAAGAGTTCCACAGATTAACTACCCGCTGGGTAAAAAAGTACTTCCTTTTATCTGTTTTAACTCTCCCACTCCTCAGTTTTAGCGGATGCCCCCTGGTTCTGGTGTTTTAATTTTGAGAGAGGGAAAAGAACATCCCTTTATCGACTCTATCCCTTCCATGCATAATTTTGTATGTCTCAATCATGTCCCCCTTCAGGCACCTTTTTTCTAGACTGAAGAGCCCCAAACGCTGCAGTCGTTCTTCATAAGGGATATGGGGTATCCACATGGGGTATCCCTCACCCTTTTTCCCGGACCCATTCTTCCCCTCCCCCAGGTGCCAGAAAAACAGGCTTCCTCTGGAAGGCGTGTGCTGAAGCCTGCCCGCTCCTTGTGTGGTGCGCTTTGGGGGATGGGGCGGCCATCTCAACAATGGGCCAAGCTACCTAAGGGGCAGAGGGCACAAGAGAAGTGATGCTCACTGCCCTTTCTCCTGCCGTCCCCTCAATTGCAAAAAACAAACAAACCCCTAAACTAAACAGTTGCCGCAAATATGTTGCCCCTAAAAATTTTTTTAAAAAGGCGAATGGCGCACAGGCAGGATTGTGTGTGCACTGAGCCACTGGCCCACCCCCAATCCAAGCGCCCGGGCATTGGCCCCCTTTGCCCCCTCTTTCAGTTCCACCACTGATTATACATGAGAATTTCCAAGTGGACCCAGAGACATCCATCCTGTTCTTCTCCCCATCTGAACCTGCAGTGTCACTTCACAGTGTACCCAAGAATCCTCATGGCCTTTCACAGGACAGTGCCCTCCTAGACACACCCACCTCCTCCAAAGGAACAATAAGTCCAAAGTTATCCAGCCAATTTATGGCACCATGTCCCCAGTTTGGGGCTACCCTCAAGACAGCCCAGATCTCTGTTGGGCTAGAATGGGAGGATGTGGAGCCATCAGGCATAGGCCCAGTCATTTTCCAGTCATGCAGCCTGGCTTCCAAGTTCCCCTGGGCAACATCCACTAAATCAGAGATTCCAACCTGGGGCATCCATCAATTAAGAACATAAGAAGAGCCCTGCTGGATCAGGCCAAAGGCCCATCTAGTCCAGCTTCCTGTATCTCACAGCGGCCCACCAGGTGCCCCAGGGAGGCATGAGACAACAAGATGCTTGGGTCCCGTTGCCACTCCCTTGCACCCGGTACTCTGAAGTAGCCTACTACTAATGTAAGGAGGTTATAACCCATCATTGCCTATAGCCCATATAATAATGGACTTTTCTTCCAGAAATCCGTCCAATCCTCTCTTAAAGGCATCTAGGCCAGATGCCATCACCACCTCCTGTGGCAAAGAGTTCCACAGATTAACTACCCGCTGGGTAAAAAAGTATTTCCTTTTATCTGTTTTAACTCTCCCAACACTCAATTTCAGTGGATGCCCCGTTTCCGGTATTGTGAGAGAGGGAAAAGAACATCCCTCTATTGACTCTATCCCTCCCATGCATGATTTTGTATGTCTCAATCATGTCCCCCCTCAGGCGCCTTTTTTCCCAGACTGAAGAGCCCCAAACGCTGCAGTCTTTCTTCATAAGGGAGGTGCCCCAGCCCCATAATCATTTTTGACGCTCTCTTCTGCACCTTTTCCAGCTCCACTTTTTCCTTTTGAGGTGCGGCGACCAGAACTGTACGCAATATTCCAGATTAACAGACCAAAGGACCCTCCTTACCTACAAAGGTCACACTCTCATAATTGTCCATGATGACTGCTTCATACAGGCCCCTTTGGCGTTGGTCTAGCAGAGCCCACTCTGCACTGCTGAAATATACAGCCACATCCGCAAATGAAACAGGGCTCTGGAAGGAAAAGGAGAGATTCCAAATCAGCAGATCAACCCAAGCTATGACTGCAGTACAAAGGTGATTTGCCCGCAAGTGATTTGCCCACAAGTCTGTGTTGCTTGCAGCGGGTGTAAAAAGGCATGTGAAAAAAGAGGTGGGTAATGTGGACAGTCTCTTTTTCATTCCCCCTTTATATGCCTGAGGGGGGGACATGACTGCAACATACAAAATTATGCATGGGATGGATAAAGTGGATAGAGCAATGTTCTTTTCCCTCTAACACAATACCAGAATCAGAGGACATCCACTAACATTTAGTATTGGGAAAGTTAGAACAAATAAACAAATATTTGTAACTATCGTGGCTACAGGCCATGATAGGTAGTGTAACCTCCATTTTTTAGAAGTAAGCTACCTCAGAATGCAAGATGCAGGGGTGTGACAACAAGAAACAGGTTATCTAGTTGTTTATGGGCTCCCTGAGGCATCTGGTGGGCCACTGTGAGTTACAGGACTAGACGGGCCTTTGGCCTGATCCAGCTGGGCAATTCCTACACATCTGAAGAGGAGCGTCTGGCCCTGGTGGCTGTCAAGGAGAGACGCTGTGGAGAATCTTGACTGGCCACCAATGTCTTTACCTCAGAATTTATCTCAGAATGCCAGATGCAGGGGAGTGGCACCACGATGGAGTCTTAGCTAATTTTGTCACACTTCCCACTGTGTCCATCCAGACGAACTCAGCCTGCTTGCACTTTTTCCGCCCCTCTTTTTTACATTTCGTAAAATGTCTTTTCTAGGATTTTATATAAACTAGTTCTGTTTTGACTCTTGCCAGCCTAGTCGGTGTCCGTGGTTAATGCAGTGGGTTGTGGCACCTGACTGCTCTCAGACATTACTGTGCTGTACATTTTAAACAAGAATGCTTGAGGTTCTGTGCTTGGGGGTGGGGGGTCCCAGACAGTCCCCATATGTCTGTTCTCTTTAGCTTGGGATGGGGACAGTGGATATATACGACCGGTTTTCTCCCACATAAGAAGAGCCCTGCTGCATCAGACCAAAGGCCCATCTAGTCCAGCTTCCTGTATCTCACAGCGGCCCACCAGGTGCCCTAGGGAGGCACGAGACAACAAGATGCTTGCATCCTGTTGCCACTCCCTTGGCATTCAGTAGGTGATCCAGGAAGAAGACAAAACAGAGGGCAGGAAAGGGTACAGGAGCACAAACCACAATGATTTACACCCCTCAGTCAATCTGACTTTCCCCAGTACCTTCCCGGGTAGCCCTTGTGAAAAGAATTCCCAGGAGATGTCAGACTGACCAAGAGAAGTAGCACCTAATGACTAGCCCACATGCATTCCTGCCTGCTATCAACATTTCCCTTATTGAACCTGCAGCTGAATGGGGAAAAAATTGGTAGATTTTGTCCTCTGCCACCATCCAAGGCTATAGAAGGGACATCTGGGAATAAAATCCCCTCGCAAGAGGCCACGGAACCCCACAGGTTCTTATTAAAAATCAAACCCATGCTAGGGTGAAAGATGCAATGACCCACTGAATCACCTGTGAATGTGGACCAGACAAAGGATAAAAACAGAACTACAGGCATGCCCCGGTATCCATTGCTTAAGAACATAAGAAGAGCCCTTCTGGATAACAGCCCATCTAGTTCAGCTTCCTCTCTCTCACAGCAGCCCACCAGATGCCTCAGAGAGCACACAAGACATGTCTGCATCTTGTTGCCACTCCCTTGCACCTGAAGAAGCCTACCTCTAACATAAGGAGGTTGCACCACCCATCATGGCCTTTTAGCTCACGATGGACCTTTCCTCTAGAAATCTGTCCAATCCCCTTTTCAAGGCACCTAGGCCAGATGCCATCCCCACCTCCTGTGGCAAGGAGTTCCGCAGATTAATTACTCGCTGGGTAAAAAAATACAGTATTTCCTTTTATCTGTTCTCATTCTCCCGATACTCCATGGATTCCATATCCACGGTTTCAGTTATCCACTGATACTGGGATGCCTTTCATAAAGATAGGAGAACATTAAACAAATCTCTTATTTTTTCCTTGTTGCAACAAAACCACTGATGTTCCCCTATCTTTAAAAAGGTGTCCCTAGTATCCACGGTTTCAGATAGCCATGAGGGGGGAGGAAGGGCTGGGCCAAAATGGAATGCCAGTGGATACTGGAGCATGTCTGCTGTTCATTAAAAATCCAAATGCAAAGGAATTACACAATATGGGGAAAGAAAAAGGTAAAGCTTTCCCCACGACCGCATGGTCTAGTCATGACCGACTGTAGAGGGCGGTGCTCATCTCCGTTTCAAAGCCTGTAGAGCCGGCGTTTTGTCCGAGGACAAGCTTCTGTGGTCATGTGGCCGGCATGACTCTACGCCATAGCGCACGGAACGCCGTCACCTTCCCACTGAAGTGGTCCCTATTTATCTACTTGCATTTAGGTGTTTTCGAACTGCTAGGTTGGCAGGAGCTGGGACAAGCAACGGGAGCTCACTCCGTCGCACAGTCTTGAACTTCCAAGCTTCCGGTCAGACAGCCCAGCAGCAGCGGTTTAACCCGCTGCGCCACCACGTCCCGGGGAAAGAAAGGTGGGTGGTAAAAGATTTGGAAGCTGATGGGAAATGCTTGACATCAACTGGAAAGCATACTGAAAAACTTTCACAACATGACTACAATGCCAGCAATGTCACAGTCAGCAATGCCAAGCAGGTAGCTGCTGCCTTACCGCTAAGCACATGCCAGTTCTGGGGTGGGTGGCTTGCCATAGACTGCAGGTGAAGACGATGAAACCCAACCAGGCCATTTTGGAGGAAGAATGGAATTTCCTAACAAAGGTTGCCTCACCAACGTTTTAGACACCTGAACCTACACAGGAGCTTTTGGGGAGTTAAGCGTATCCATAAATACGGAAAAATATGCAACACACACACCAGATGTTCATCACACCCTGTGAGAAAGGAGGAGGCCAAATTGTCTTGGTTCATCCCTTTTACCTGGCCCGCGTGAGTGGCAGCCATTTCTGCTCCTCCACAAGGACGTGGCACTTTGGTTTCTGCCAATCTGTCAGGGAGAGAAAGGAAGAGAACCGACAGATTTTTTTAAAAAAAATCTTGTGTACGTGCTTTGCGCTAGGCATCCTTTGAAGTCTTTTCTCGTGCTGGTGGCTGCAAGAGAGACTAGACAGTTTCATGGACAATGGCATTTCTACAGGGAGGGCAAAGCTCTAAGTTTTGCAAGAAGCCTTACCTTGCAATGGAAATCACTCCTCCCCTGCACCGTTTTAGCCAATCCTCACAAGGAACAGCTTGTAGTTACTTACTGGCTACAGCAGCAAGGGAGAGGAGGGATTTACATGACAGGGTAAGGCTTCTTGCAACACTTAGAGCTCTTCCCTCCCCGTAGAAATGCCTCTGTTCATGGAGGAATGTGGCAACAGCTACATGCAGACCCTCTGGCTGGAGGACCAGAAGAAGAGGACCTCTGTATCTATGTGCTAACACTGGGGGGTTCTAGCCATCACCCGGACTTGTGGCTATGAAGGAAGAACAGGTGTGTGAATAGGCCAAGGCAATGGCAATTGGCAGGGAGAGGGATGTGAGAGCCCCAAATGGGCTAAGTAAGGTATTTACTCAGATGCCTGGGCTGCCAATCCAACAGGTGCAGCAGTGCAGTCCTGTGGGCCCTTCCTTGGCAGGCTTCCCTAACACAGCCTGTGCAATCCCAGTCCACAGTACCCTCCACTCCGTGTAATCCAGAACCCGCCACCCACCCTCCCCGCTTACTTGCTGGGTCTTCATACAGCTTCTCCCCAGCTGTCTCTACCCCCTCCTTCTCCCGTTTTTCCAAGCACTCCAGCAAGACCGCCCTCTCCCCTTTTCAGGTCACAGCAGGGCCTGCTGGGAAATGTAGTCCCATTGCACACCATTAACAACGCATTCCTGCCCTGAACGGCTCCTTTTGTCTGTCTTTCCTGCAAAAAAAAAAACACGGCTCTTAGTTCAGACCGCACATTTCAGAGCACTGTTTTTGATTTGTTGTTTTAAAGCTGGCAAAGGGTTTTCTGGTTCTGGTGCCAGGGGCAGTCCAGCCCACGTACAATGAATTGCTCACAAAGGGCCCGAGAGCTCTTACTGGAGAGCCCATTGATCAGTCCTGCTCCCGTTCAGCCCTCTTTTCCTTAATCATTGTTGCGTATATGCAACATTCTCTGATACAACTGATAAAGAAATCATTGCATGTTAATGTCCACCACCACCCCAATCCGGGAAGAAAGGGGTTAAGAAATCCTCGAACAGCACCATCCGAAACATGCCTACTCAGAAGCCTACCCCTGAGCTCAATGGGACTTACTCCCAGGAAAAGCTGTATAGGATTGCAGCCTGAGACGCTTTCACCACTCCCCCAAACAAACATGCTCCCGCTACCGCCCCTCTAAAAGAGATCCGCGCGCCCGATGCCGCCACCGCCTCACTTCTCCGCCTGGCGGGGAAAGCAATCGGGTGGCCGAGGAGAGGAGAGGAGGGCGGGGAGAGGCGAGGACTGAAGTTGGAAATTCTCCGGCTGTCCCCGGGCAGATCGCACCTCCTGCTGCCCTTCAGCCGCCTCCTCTCTGGCTCAGGAATCTCCACGCAGCCGCCCGGCCACGCGCATCTCGCACGGATCCGGCCCCCCAAAGCCCGCAGGACTGGCGACAAGCGGAGCCCCGCAAGCGTGCCCTGACGTCCGATCGAGCCGCCTGCGCGTGCGTGGATGCTGGTGAGGCTGCCTCCTGCTGCAGCAGGATATTCTTAGCAGCAGTAGCGGTCCTAGAGGGAGGGGAAAGTGCTTTGCGGGAGCCTGATCACCTGGGTAAAACGGCCCCTCCCTCTCGCCTTCACAGCCATTCGCGGCTCGACCTCTTTACCAAGGAGATCAGGCTCCGGCAAAACTTAGAATTTCGCCCCACTCAAAGAAGGCCACTGCTGCTAGGAATCTGTGCTCAAAGAGAAAAAGAGGTTCCTCCCCTGCGTCTGGCAGCAGCCCTGTGCCTGTCAAGCAGGGCCCCTCCCTGACTCCCCTTTTCCCCTTCTAGGACGCAGTGAATGATTTCTCCAAAAACACACACTCTCCGCTGCAGATCTGCCTCCAGCCTTGTCTGAGCTTGTCCTCTTGGGGCTGGAGAGGGAAGGGAAGGCTTTGCCCTTCTTAGTCTGCACAGGACTAAGGAACTTCAGGAAGATGTTGGGGTGGAGGGGGCCGCCCACCTCATGAGACCAGAGCAGAATGACACCTCAGGTGGTGGGAGGGGAGAGGCAGTGGTGTCATTCAAATGATTTAGGAACAGGAACTCACTTTTGATTGGCACTTATCGGGAACCCGGAACCAGCCACGGAGCCTGTTAGGATCCCGAACGCCTGTTCTGGTCCGTTCCCCCTGCATGACATCACTGGGGAGAGGGTGACCAGAGTATCTGGGGCAGGACATGGGGAGGGGTGCTGTTCTTTTAATGGTCTTTTCCTCCATCCATCCCCTTTTCAAACCCCGTCCAAACCCCTTTTCAAGGCATCTAGGCCTTCAGATGCTATCACCACATCCTGTTGAGATAGACAGGTAAAAAAGGATAACTTTGCAGCCCGGCTCCTTGCTTCAAAAAACCCCTCAAATCTATCCCCCACCTTTGCTGTGTGTGCAACTAAAAATGGAAAATGCTTAGAATTGAACACCTGCTGACTGCTATAGGAAATGGCTTAGCCACAAGTTTCGGACTAAGTTAAATATAAAAAATAGCTCAACCACAGGTTTCAGAAGGCACAGATGGTGCAAGCAAATACCCCCACTCAGCTTATCACTACTCCAACCAATCAATGTCTAACAGCATCTATGTAACTAACCCATCCAAGTTCAACAGCAAATGGAGATGCAAAAGTTGCTTGACCAATCATGGATGAACAACACATGAAAATGTAAAAATATGTGTCTGTAAACTGTATAAAAAGCCTAGCCTCGAAACACTCGGGGTGGGCTTGTGTCTGTAAGTCTACAACACTGTGACAAGGAGTTCCACCGTTAAATTACATCCTGGGTGAAGAAATAGTTCCTTTTGTCCATTCTAGCTCTCCCAGCACTCAGTTTTAGTGGCTGTCCCCTGGTTCTGTTGTTGTGTCACAGGGAAAAGAGCGTCCCTCTCTCCTCTCTCCATCCCCCACATCACTCAATTGTGTCCTCCCTCTAGGTGCCTTTTTTCTAGGCTGCAGAACCCAAAATGCTGTAGCCTTTCCTCATAAGGGAACCCAACCAAGTCTTCACTTGGGTCGCTCTCTCTTCGCTCTCTTGTTCTGCTCCCCAGAACAAGCATCTTTGCTCCACATAACATCAAGAGAGATGCTTGTTTGACTGCTGCCATGGTGCAACACCTGGCAACATCCTTAACATGCTTCTTTGAGACTGAGCTTTCCTATGAATCAGATCTTGGCTGAACAACTGGCCTCCGAAAGGGAAACAAAGCCCAAGCACATGGAAGAGTATTTGTGCATCCCCAAGCAGTATGATCCTTGTTTTTCTATGGTCATGTAAAGGTTAATCTCTCCTGCAAGAGGGGCAAAAATGTGGGCACTGTGGTTGTGTCCAGGTTAATCTCATAAGAAGAGCCCTGCTGGATCAGGCCAAAGGCCCATCTAGTCCTGTATCTCACAGTGCCCCAGGAAGCGCACGAGACAACAAGATTCTTGCATCCTGTCGCCACTTCCTTGCACCCAGCACTCTGAAGTAGCCTACTACTAATTTAAGGAGGTTGCACAACCCATCATGGCCTATAGTCAACTATAGACTTTTCCTCCAGAAATCTGCCCAATCCCCTTTTAAAGGCATCTAGGCCACATGCTATCACCACCTCCTGTGGCAAAAGGTTCCACAGATTAATTACCATTCTGTTTCCTGGCCCTCAACCAATTCTGAATCCAAAAGAGGACCTTCCCTCTTATTCCCTGACTGTGAAGCAGGCTTTAGTGGGGGACCATGTCAAATGCCTTCTGAAAATCCACATCCATGTGCCTGTTGACCTTTTCAAAGAATTCCAAAAGGTTCGTGAGGCAAGACTTATCCTTACAGAAGCCATGCTGGCTTTCCTTCAGCAACACTTGTTCCTCCACATGTTTTCGGATTTTATCTTTGATGGATTTTATCTTTTATCTTTCCTGGACATGGATGGCAAATCTCTACTGCAAGAGAAGTAAAAAGCAGGGGCACTGTAGTCATGTGAGGATTAACTTCTCCTGCAAGAGAGGGAAAAATGCTGGCAGTATGATCATGGGGGGTTGACCTCCTCCTGGGGGGAGGCAGAAGCACTGTAGTCATATGGGGGTTAGGGGAGGCAAAAAGTGGGGGTACGCACTCCCGAGAGTCCACCTACTAAGGGGCAGAGCCAGAGCAACCACTGGGGCTCAATCCCATATGAGTAGGGCCAGAGTAGTCAGTGGAAGGCACACAGTCCTGCTGAGCCACCCACTCCATGTGAAAGTAGCCTCCTCGGAACTGCTACTTAACTGCGCCAGAGACTACTTGTGTTGTGTGCACTCTTTGTTTCTATGAAAAAAGGGTCCTAAAACGCAATTAAGTGGTCAAAGCAATCCCTCAAAGTCTAAGGGGTAGCATGAAATGCTCTCTCTCAAAAAAAAAACCAAAAACACAAAAATCTTGATAAGCAGCATCTTGGCATTAGTATTATTGAGCCTCCCCTCCAAAACATCAATGTCTGCAATACAATACAGGCCAATTTGCTTGTATTAGGTATTATAAGTAATCTGGAGAAGATTTTAAGTACTCAAGAGGATGTGTGTAGGTTATATGCAAATGCTACGCCATTTTTTATGACTTGATTTTTTTGTACTGGGGTGTGTGTGTGTCCTGGAATCAATACCCCCAGATACCAAAGGAAAAATATATCTATGCGCCTTTACAGAAAAGGCCATGATCCAACTGGGCTGGTGCCCAAGTGAGGTGGACTGGGGCAGCCACTTTCTGGTCAGTGTCTTTCAGCTCTTTGATCGCACTTCCTGGAAGATGTGGGCAGGATTGGTACAATCTGGCCTAAATGCTGGGAAAAAAGGGTAAAGTGACTTTACTGGCTTAGGAGCAGTGGCGTCATCCAAATGATTTAGGAACAGGTACTCACTTTTGATTGGCACTTGTCGGGGTCCGCCCACCGGAAGTGACATCATAAGCCGGAAGTGATGTCATGATTGTTGCCATGGATGTGATCATGTTTGTAATAACTTCAGCTTGTGGTTAGTGTTGATTTAACTTCTATTGCTTTGCTTTCTAGAGATGTGTATAGACATATTTTGCTTCAACTGTTCCCTGGTTAAATAGCAGGAAGCAGCTTCGAGTGGGCGGGGCCAGCTCAACTTCTAGGAACCGGTACTCGCGTAGTGGTGCGTAGTGGGTACATGACATCACTGCTTAGGAGGGTTGTTTGTTTTTTTTAAAGGCTGTTGACTATTATTCTGATTGTGAAGACCAAGCAAAGTTGTGGGGCAGGAGTCATTTGGAAATAGATGGGCCATGAAGTTGGAACTATCGTCAGGACTGGTGCTGGAACCCAGCTGGACAAAAATGTTCAGGAGCTTCAGACTTTAACCTCAGAGGAATAAGCGGAGAACCGAAGACTTCCTCCTATGACTGGAAACTTGGACAGCCACAGAAAATTTCCCTGATCAAGCCAAAGATCCGGTTAGGCCACCCAAAAGAATCCCTTTGAGGGCTGCAGTTCTCCCAGCGAGGCAAACTAAGAGAAAGGCACAGTTCATGGTCTCTAAGAAATCAGAATAGGGAATATATTGACAGACTTTATTCTTCAAAAAGGAGAAATTACTACTTACTTAACTACATACTTATGCCAGACAATACTAGGAATTTTCTTTTCAAATACCGCTTCTTGGATGTGAAGGAAAGAACTCAACTTTGAACACTTTTCTCTGTACCTGCTAGCATTTCGTTCCCATTTATGCATAGTAAGATTTGAGTGAAAAGAAAATCTCTTTCCACAGTCTTGGCACATATAAAATTTCTGTGATCCGTTCTTTTTTTTTCCCATTTTATTTTTTCCGTTTTTTTTTCCATTTTATTTTTCTACTATACAGTAATGGCGAAGGGGCAACATTTGTACGAAGAGGAAGGGGGGGAGAACACAAGGTATACACAAAAGGTTATGGAGAGATTACATCACTAAAGTAAAATCTATTTTAACTACATTTCTTAAAAAAATTATTAATAATAAGCTACTACCAAGCCAAGCCTCATATAGTGTTCAAAACAAGTATATCCATCAAAATTCATTTAATAATCTATATTAGTAGTCTTAATCTTTCATTATCAAAGTAGTCCAATCTTTATTTATTTAGGGCCAAAGATTTTCAGTAGAAAATAATCGTTGACGTCAAATCTTATCTTAGCTATTCCTGATCCTCATTGGCCCCTTTCTTCTCTCTTATTTTGACTACGGCTTCTCATAATACCTTCTCTCTCAATAATAAAAAAGAAAGAAAAAAGATAGAAAAAAGACTACTTTTACTATTAAAGTAATAAGAAATATAAAATACAGCCAGGGAGGAACTACTGCCTGTCTTTTGCTTTCAAATATTCTGTCGGTGTAACATCCCTGTAAAATTCTGAACTTCAATCTTAAATAAAAATAATAAGTCTTCTCCTTAGATTATAATATCTTATAAATTCATTTTAACCTAAACATCCAGATTGGCTTAAACTAAAAGGTAGTCTTAAAATATCGCTTGTTACAAGCTTAACTTTTATATCTGGTATAAAGACATCCTTCCCAGCACTAAGTCATTCTGAATATCTTCTTTATATCATCTTCAATTTATAAATTTCAACACCTAAACATCTTATTGGACTAGGCTAAGGGGCAGACCCAACATATCGCTTTATTATAAATCAACTTTATATATCTGTAATTAAGACATCCCCCCTCACTCAGACCATTCTAAATATCCTGTTTGTATATTCTTAAATTCATATTCCAACACCATAATTGGTCTTATCCCTGTTAAAGTTCATATTCTCTTTCTATAGGGTGTGCACACATTTCTGAACAAGCATATGAATAATAAGCAATAGATTAGCTTTAAACTACAAGCACTTAATATTTAGCACTAACATGCCTTCCATCTGCCAATCTACACCCCAAAGCCTCCAATCATACTTTCTTGCAATATGTAATAAAGCCCAGTTTAAAATTTACTAAAATCTTCTTTCCCCAAAAATTTCTCCAGTTTCCAAATTATTTATAGATTCAAGGGTCAGAGTTCTAATTGATTTATCATAAATCTTAAATTCTTCAAAACGAAAGCAATGTTTTCTCAAGATTAGCACAACGTTCATCTTCCCCTCTGTCTGTCAGAAATCTTCTTCTTCATGCGCCATAAAACCAAGAGAGGGAACGCCCAGTTTCTTTGTCTTCTCTTTAGACCAACGCCATCTTGGTGCATCACAACAATTATTTAAAAGTTAACCTCACCAACATTAATCAGTCTCTTTTTTTTTTTCCAAAATGCTTTTATTTTCTACTATACAGTAATGGGAAAAGGAAGATGATAATACAAAAAGGGAGGGGATAGTAACACAAGGTACACACATAAGGTCATGGAGAGATTACATGCATATATTGAGATCTACTTTAACTACAATACATTTCTTCAGCAATTATTAATAATATGATACTGCCAAGCCAAGCCTCATATAATGTTAAGTAAATGTATCCATCAAAGTTAATTTATTAATCTATATTAGTAGTCTTAACGTTCCATTGTCTGTCAGTATAATCCAGTCTTTAAAATTGTTTGGAGCCAAAAAGTTTCAGCAAAAAAATATTATCATTGATGGCAATTCTTATCTTACGCTATTCCTGATTCTCATTGGCCCCCCTTTTTTGTCTCCCTTGTTTAGACTAAGTGTTATCATAGTACATTCTTTCTCACTGAACAGGCAGAAAATAGCAGATGTTACCACTAAAAAAAAAAAAAAAGACAAAAAAGAAAGGACTACATTTACTATTATAATAATAAGAAATATAAAATGCAGCCGAGAAGAAACTACTACCTATCTTATGCTTACAAACGTAATAAATTCTATCAGTGTAACACCCCTGTTCTAAACTTCAACATTCCAAAGAAAAAAAGAAAAATAGATAAAAATACAGAATCTTCTCCTTGGATTATAATATCTTATAAACACAGTTTTATCTGGACATTCAGCTTCATTTAAATCAAAAGGTAGTCTTAAAATATCGCTTTGTTATAAATCTTAACTTTATATCTAGTATAAAGACATCCCTCCCTTCCTTAAATCATTCTAAATATCACATTTATATAATCTTAAATTCATATATTCCATCAGCCTATGTCTTATAAGTATAGTTATATCTGGGCATACAGATTAGTCCAAGGTTGGAGGGGGTCCTAAAATATCGCTTAGTTATAAATCTTTATATATCTTTACTTAGGACATACCCCCTCACTCAGGTCATCTAAATAGCCCCTTTAAATGTTCTTAAATTCAAACAATCCAACTGCATAATTAATCTTGTCCCAGTTGAAGTTCTAACATTCTCTTTCCATAGGGTGCACACATTTCTAACCAAGCATTAACCTAACTTTAAAACTCAAAACTGAAAAGAATTAAAACTTTAAGCTAAAAAAAAGAAAAAATTAATCTGTTTAATATTTCATCTCTTCCACCAACTGATCATCATTTTAAACATCTAATCATACTTTCTTATAATGTCTTAAATATCAAATAATTCTGATTTCTTACTGTTAATTCTATTACCTCTATTCCAAAATCCATCCATTATATTTTATCATTATATGTTTTACCCCTATAATTCAAATTCCTCACCTTCACATTAAGCATATTTCTTAAAAATCCACAAAATTTCAGTAATTTAAGATAGTCCAATTTAAAGTTTAAAGTTTTCTTTTCCTTCTGGTCTTCTAATTCTTTCATCATAAATCTTAAGTTCATTGTGAAGAGGGAGTTATCTTCTCAAATTTCCACAGCCAGTCTTCCATCTCAAAATTCAGTACAAATTCTTTGGCAGTGAGCTCCAATACTGTGTTCTTCAAACTACATTCCACAAACTCCATTTTAAAAGGGGGTTAAAAATAAAATAGTTTCCTCTCTCTCTCTTTTTTTTTTGAATCACAAATAGATAATGATTAGTGCCGGGTTGTGCATCAAAGAATTGCCGCACGAACGGTTGCCGGCTT
>JAJKFI010009726.1:22490-52701 GCA_029204185.1 Lerista edwardsae
GTTTCTCCCCTGAGTGGATTCTCTGGTGCATTGTAAGGCTGTTTTTGCCACTGAAGCTCTTTCCACACTCCTGGCATGCATAGGGTTTCTCACCTGTGTGAATTTTATGATGGTTCTTAAGATCACCTCTCTGGCTGAAGCTCCTTCCACATTCCAGGCATGTATATGGTTTCTCCCCTCTGTGAATTCTCTGATGGATCTTAAGTACACTATTCCGACAGAAATTCTTTCCGCATTCCTGACATGTGTAGGGCTTCTCCCCTGTGTGGGTTGCATGATGCTTTAAAAGGCTGCTACTGCAACTAAAGCTCTTTCCACATTCCTGGCATGCATGGGGTTTTTCTCCTGAGTGGGTTCTCTGATGGATTGTAAGGCCGCTGCTGGAACTGAAGCACTTTCCACATTCCAGGCATGCATGGGGTTTTTCCCCTGAGTGTGTTCTCTGATGGATTGTAAGGCTGCTGCTGGAACTGAAGCTCTTTCCACACTCCTGACATGTATAAGGTTTCTCCCCTGTGTGTGTTCTCTGATGGACTGTAAGACTATCATGGCATCTGAAGCTCTTACCACACTCTTGGCATGTATAGGGTTTCTTACCTGTGTGAATTCTTTCATGTTTCTTAAGATCACCATTCTGACTGAAACTTTTTCCACATTCCAGGCATGTATAGGGTTTCTCCCCTGAGTGGGTTCTCTGATGGGTTGTAAGGCTCCCACTGCATCTGAACCTCTTTCCACACTCCTGACAAGTATAAGGTTTCTCCCCTGTGTGAGCCCTCTGATGGGTTCTAAGGCTGCCGATGTCTCTGAAGCTCTTTCCACATTCCTGGCATGTATAGGGTTTCTCACCTGTATGAATTCTCTGATGTTTCCTTAGATCACCACACTGATTGAAGCTCTTTCCACACTCCATGCATGTATAGGGTTTCTCCCCTGAGTGGGTTCTCTGATGGGTTGTAAGGCTCCCACTGCATCTGAACCTCTTTCCACACTCCTGGCATATATAGGGTTTCTCTCCTGTGTGGATTCTCTGATGTTTTGTAAGGCTGCCACTGCAACTGAAGTTCTTTCCACACTGTTGACATGTATAGGGTTTTTCCCCTGAGTGTGTTCTAAGTTCATTACTCTGACTGAGGTTCTCCCCTGTGTGAGTTCTCTGATGATTTCTAAGTTTGTCATTCCGACTGAAGCTCTTTCCACACTTCTTGCATGCATAGGGTTTCTCTACAGTGTGGATGCTTTCCTTTGAAGAAGATATCTCCTGCCCCTTTGTTTGCATCTGTTTCCGAAGTGATGCTTCTGAAATATGATGAGAAATGCAATGTAAATTCAAAGAAAGAAACTAACTGGCTGGGGAAGTGATAAAGCATATCTGTTTTCTGATTGGAGGCCAGAAAACCTACAACAACCTGCATTGGTGGTCCTGGCTATTTTAAAGGTAAAGGTTTCCCCACGACCAAATGGTCTAGTCGTGACCGACTTAGGGGGCGGTGCTAATCTCCATTTCAAAGCCTGTAGAGCCGGCGTTTTGTCTGAGGACAAGCTCCCGTGGTCATGTGGCCAGCATGACTCTACGCCGTAGCGCCCGGAACGCCGTTTCCTTCCCACCGAAGTGGTCCCTATTTATCTACTTGCATTTATGTGCTTTCAAACTGCTAGGTTGGCAGGAGCTAGGACAAGCAACAGGAGCTCACTCCGTTGCATGGTCTTGAACTCCTAACCTTCCGGTCGGAAAGCCCATTTTACCTGGCTATTTTACCTGGAACTAATTGCAGTGTTTTGTTTTTAAACTGAATGAAGCCGGATGCCGGCTTCAGTTTTAAAAATGGGGGGCAGGCAGCCAGAGCCAGCTGCCACCGTGCACCACTGGCTGGGGGCACTGCGAAGAGAACAGATTGTGGCGTACCATGACCGCCATCCCACATGGTGCCCTGGGGCATTTGCACCCCTTGATTCCCCCCAGGTACGCCATTGGCAACTGGGTGGCTTCATAAATAATGTGAGTTTAGAGAAAGAACACAAGAAAAGCCCTGCTGGATCAGGCCAAAGGCCCATCTAGTCCAGCTTCCTGTATCTCACAGCGGCCCACCAGGTGCCCCAGGGAGCGCACGAGACCACATGATGCTGGCATCCTGTCGCCACTCCACTGCACCCGGCATTCTGAAGTAGCCTACTACTAATGTAAAGAGGTTGCACCACCCAGCATGGCCTATAGCCCACGATGGACTTTTTCCTCTAGAAATCCGTCCAGTCCCCTTTTAAAGGCATCTAGGCCAGATGCCATCCCCACCTCCTGTGGCAAAGAGTTTCAAAGCGAATGCTTCTCAGCAAGATAAAGGCAACAAATGGAGAGCAGGAATAAGAAATGGAAAAAAGAATGAAGATATGAAGTAGAATCTCCCGAGTTAAGGAATTTCAGACTTAGGGGTAATAGGAGGCTTTCTTCTACCAAGCCACAGATTCTCAAGAGATGGTTGTGGCCGATGAACCAGAAACAGTTTTATCCAGGCCACGCATTACATCTGGGCCTCCCAAGAGCATCTCAGTTCCAAATGTGTCCAGGCCAGTTCTTTCAGAGGGAGGGCAGCCACATCTAAGAAAGCACAAAGCTCTCTCTTCAAATGGCCGCTCCCCCGGAACAAAGACTGAGCTCCTCTACTCGGTCAGGCTTCAGTCAGTTTGTTAGCCCACAATTCAGTCCATCCCTCTCTCCTCCAGTCACCGGAACAATGACTGGCTGTGCTTTTCAGAGACACGTTTGATGGACATATATGGAGCAAGTTTGTTTCTTGAGCTGGGACTCTGTGCAGTGGCCAATGGCACAGGTGAATGGATCAGAAGGAAGCGGGGGGGATGAGGATGAAGGTGCAACAAACAAACTTTTGCTGTGGGGATACCGTTGCAAAGGCCGGGAAGGGGAATCAAAAGCGACAAGCAATTCAGAGTGCAATCTGAACCTCCACTGTAACAGTCAGTTAGGCCTGCGATGTATCCAGCGCAGGATAGGAGCAGGCTGGGGTGCAATTTGGACCAAGGGGATTTTATTCCCCTTACCCCATGTTGCACACCAGCCAGCCCTATCAGGCTACTTGGATCTGCGTCCGCGATTTCACAGGTGCAAATCCGAGCGGCCTGTGCCCTGCCGATCAGGCTGGGAACAGGGGTGAGGATCCAGCCTAGGTTGCCCAGGCCAGTCCCACCCCCCTCCCAGACCTGATCTGCCTCCCAAACCACCCTCCACCTGCCCAAAACTACCTCCATACCCCCTGGCCTCCACCCTCTCCCACCCCCACCCCGGTGCTGGCCTGCCCAGGGCAGGAGAAACCTCCCTGTTCCGGGCACAGGGCCAGCACTTCTGAGTCAGCACACATCCGTGGGGTAGCTGAGCTTCCTTCTGAGTAGCGACAGGTGTGTTTTACAGCACGTTCGGGACACATGGGAGCCGGCACTGGATCGGGGAGTGGAGGTTGGACTGCTTTGGATTAGGATTAGAACACAATCCTAACCTGGAGTTAGGCCGGCATCATTAGGCCAGCAATGTTTGGCCAGTACAAGGGAAACGGTAAAGCATGTTTGGTAAACCAGCCTTTGTCCTTACTCTGAAATGCATTCTCAACAAGTCATGAGGTCTTGTGGATCGGTTGAATTCTTGTGAATTCAGGCCATTCCTCATATCTGGCCATGAAGGTAGAATAACAGGAGGCGGCATGACATCATTTTCTTGAAGCCACATGGGTATACCAATATGGTTGACTCAGATCATTGCCACCAAGGAGGAGGATTGCCGCGAATTCACGAATCAAAATCTCCCTGCACATGTGTAAAAGTTAATCTCAACCTCTTTAAGCATGCCTGGGTGTTCTGCATACGGGTGTGCGAATCGCTGTACAAAAAATGGGATTTAATTTCCACAGAAACATTCATGTATTCACATTACATCGGTTCAATAAAACTACAGTTCACTGAAACAGTGAGTGCATTATTTTTGAAGCTGTGTAATTTCTTGTTGTTCCTAGCAGTCTTATTCACCATTTTCAGACACCCACTGTTAATGGTCTAGAAGGGGGGAAAAATATTTCCCTGTTTACACTTTTTTTCCCACCTTCCATTTTCTACTGTAATATTCTCCGAGTCAGAGAGGCCAGCATACGGATGTGCGCCGTCCTCCCTGACTCAGAGAGTGGTTCAAATGCGCTTTGCGGTGCCCCTTGTGCCAGCCTAACTCCAGGTTAGGATTGCGCCCTTAGGCATTCTTATGGCTGTACTTTACACAAAAGCACTTGTTCTGTACAGAAGAGAAACAGTAAGGAGAAATGCGCTGGGGGCAGAAGGACGTAGGGGAATTAGTAGGGTTACCCAGGGGGAATCAGGGCTGAGTGCAATACACCAGGGTGTTGCAGTAGCAGGAAGGGAGAGAAGAAGAGGTGGGGTAGAGGACTGAAAGAGCTGCAATGTGTGGCTTTCCTGCAGGCCTGTGGAGCTGAGACGTTTTGCCATCAGTCCAGTTTCAAAGTCGTGATTGAAAGTCCTGAACCCCATCCTGGTTCATCAGACAGAAGACATGAATCATCAGTAAATATCTCAGGCAAAGAGTTCTCAGAGCCTTCCAGAAACTACAATTCCCAGGATCCTATAAGAAAAGTCACCACAGCGGTACACTGATATAAGCCTGCACCAACCTTATCCCTCGGATTTTCTTCTTCTATGCATTGTACCCCAACCTCTCCCACAAGGAAAGGCCGTTTTCATCCTTGCACCCTTTACGCATGAGGATGTCCAAATCTAACCAGAGACTCACGTCCCCCCGATCTTCTCCCACCTGAGCTCACAATGCCATTTCACAATGCATGCAAGAATCCTTCTGGACTTTCTCTCATGGAAATCTTCTGGTTCACAGGGGCCAAACCCACAAAAAGGAGGACATGCCCTCCAAGACATAGAACCACAGAGTTGGGAGGGACCTGCAAGGTCATCTAGTCCAGCCCCCTGCCTGTAGCAGGTAATCCTCCTAGAGCATCTCCAGCAGGTGCCAGTCGAGCCTCTGCTTGGAGGTCTCCAATGAGGAAGAATCCACCACCTCCCTTGGCAGACTATTCCACTGTTGAACCACCCTCATCGTCAAGAAATTCTTCCTGATGTGCAACCGGACTCTCCTCTTTTGCAGTTTGTACCCATTGGACCTAGTTCTACTGTCAGAGGCAGGTGAGAACAAAGTTGTCCCTTCTTCCTCATGACAGCCCTTCAGATATTTGAAGAGTGCTCTCATATCCCCTCTCAGCTTCTCTTCTCTAAGTTAACATGCCAAGTTCCCTCAACCTTTCCTCATAGGACTCGTTTTCCAACCCCTGATCCCTGCCCCCCCTCCTCCAAAGGGCAGCAAAAGGACGAGATACCCAAAGCCATTCAGCTGGATTGTGACATCACGTCCTCCCCAGTTTAGGGTTACCCTCCTAGTAAAGGTAAATGAGATCTGAGCTGGGATGGAACGGGAGGCTATGGGGCCATCAGGCATAGCAGCAGCCATGCCATGTTCCCCCTGGCAACATCCAATGACAGCGAGATTCCCATATGGGCAGTGATGTCATGCAGGGGGAACGTGGAGGAACTCAGTTCCACTAGTTAAAATTAGGGCTGACTCCTCCCACTTCACTCTCCCTCCTCCCCCCTCCCAATTCCTCTGCAAAGAGCTTTTCTTCTTGGTTGGCCAAAGAGGGTTAAAGAGAGCGACTCCGGATTCCTAGGGGAGTGAAGGCAGTGATGTCATTCAGGGGGAATGGACCAGAACGGGCATTCCGGATCCTAATGGGCTCTGTGGCTGGTTCCGGGTTCCCGACAAGTGCCAATCAAAAGTGAGTTCCTGTTCCTAAATCATTTGAATGACACCACTGCATATGGGTAGGGTTACAAGATCCAAACTTGGACAGAGTGGCTGTACCTTTAACCATTGCGTAGAAGAGGGAATTTGGGCAGGTGCAGCTCACCATGGAAGGGTTTCAAAAGCTGCACCTGCCCAAATTCCCTCTTCTATGCAATGGTTAAAGGTATAGGTACTCTGTCCCAGTTCGTATCTGGTAACCCTGCATACGGGGCATCTATCAATTGTGAGTGAAAGGACCGTGCTTACCTGCAGAGGCCACGGACTCATCCTTGGCCATTATGACTGCTTCAGAATGGACTTTGGCGTTGATCCAGAAGAGCCCACTCTTCACTGCCGAGACACCAGCACCACTGCAAATGAAATGGGGCCTGAAAGAAAAAGGAGAGATTCCCAGTGAACTGGGCAATACAGGGCACACCGGGAATCCAAAAAGGGATATGCCAGCAAGTGGGGAGAGTCTGGGGGCTTCCAGCTGTTGCAAAGAGCTGTGTGAGAAAGAGGGGGGAATCTCTTCTTCCACGGGCCAGTCCTTCCATAGGGGAACACACCTGCAATTAATGCCTTCCTCCCCCACCCAATTTTCCCCATTTTTCCTTATTTGTGTACACTTGTAACACCAAGATACCCAAAAAGATAAACTCCTGTTCCTGTAGCAGCCTTTGTCCTTACTCTGAAATGCATTCTCAACAAGTCATGAGGTCTTGTGGATCGGTTGAATTCTTGTGAATTCAGGCCATTCCTCATATCTGGCCATGAAGGTAGAATAACAGGAGGCAGCATGACGTCATTTTCTTGAAGCCACGTGGATATACCAATATGGTTGACTCAGATCATTGCCGCCAAGGAGAATTGCCGCGAATTCACAAATCAAAATCTCCCTGCACCTGTGTAAAAGTTAATCGCAACCTCTTTTATCATGCCTGCATGTTCTGCATACAGGTGTGCGAATCACTGTATGAAAAATGGGATTTAATTTCCACGGAAAGATTCATGTATTCACATTACATCGGTTCAATAAAACTACAATTCACTGAAACAGTGAGTGCATTATTTTTGAAGCTGTGTAATTTCTTGTTGTTCCTAGCAGTCTTATTCACCATTTTCAGACACCCACTGTTAATGGTCTAGAAGGAAGAAAAAAATATTTCCCCCCCTCCTTTTTTCCCCCTTCCCTTTTACACGTTTTTTCCCAATTTCCATTTTCTACTGTAATATTCTCAAAATTCTGAACATTAACAGAATTTGTGTTTTTTGGGGGGGAAAGTAGAAGTTTAAAAAAAAAACTCTTAATAGTCTAGAAGTAAAAAAGAATTACTCTCATATTGACAACAACTTATGTTATGAAGAGATTTTAATGAAATTTTCCTATATATTTATCTAATTTTTGCCCACCCTCCCCCTTTTTTTTTCTTTCCTTCCCGTTCACACTTTATTTTTCCGCCTTTCATTTTCCACTGTAATATTTATGAAATTCTGAACATTAACAGAATTTTTTTTTTATGGGGCATGGCCGTTTTAATTTTGATTGTGTAGATTTCAAAAAATAAGTCTGTGAAAATAGTGCAATCTGAGTTTAAATAGACAGCAAGTAGCATTTTGTCAGGTATGTTCAGTAATATAATTATGAGGAATTTAACCTTGTAAGTGCATATTAAATCATAATAAGGTTACCAATAATGTTTCTACACGATCACATGTTTTTATTTTTGTATGTTTTTATTTAAGGAGTAAACTATTCACTCCTAAACAGTACGAGCAAAGCAATCTGAAATGCTTGGAATGAGGATTGTTTTGAGTCACCTAACATGGCGGCTAAGCCCGCCCCCTGGCTTCACTTCACCAACATAACTTCTTAAGGCATGCCGCCTCCTGTTATCCTACCTTCATGGTCCCGACCCACAGTTCGAATAACACTGATCTAGTGAGTTTGTAGGAGGTACACCTGTTGGATTGGGCTGAGCATTTACTAAGGGAAATCCTCTTCTACCACCCAGACTGGTTGCAATTAATCAGACACATACAAAAGAGAAGGAGGCCATTTAAAAAGAAAAAATATTTACTCACAGTTTCGTGATGGCTCATATATACAGCACCTGGTTAAGACCAGGGGAATTGCTATCACTTAGTGGACCAGAAGCCCTAGATACCTTCTGCTGCATGTAAGTATGGTGGCTGAGTGCAGGAGCTCAGCCAAGCACACGCATTCCCTTGGAAGTTCAGGAGGCCAGAGAGAGAGAGAGAGACAGAGATGGACAAAAGGGGAAGAGGAAATAGAATAAAGGCCACACCTCCTGCAGTGATCACTGAGAGGGGACAGCTAGAGAGTCAGATAAGGTGTTGCCCCCTTCTGAAACATGCATGCAGGTCAGTGTTGCTATTTCCAACACCCACTTACTCTCCAGTAAGTAAACTTACTTGGACAATGTAGTTAGGAAAAAAGTAAACATTTTTGGAGAGAGAGAAAAAAAACATTCAGGAACTATGATTGCATTTTTTTCAACCCCAAGGTTTCTCTTAAGCATGCACAAAGTCCCTTTTCCCTTTCATCCCTTGTTAATCACTCAGCTCCAATACATTTGAAACTTGGGACAAGGTTCTCAGCTGAGTAGAAATGTAAAGAAGTACTCTTTTACCCAGCGGGTAGTTAATCTGTGGGACTCTTTGCCACAGGAGGTGGTGATGGCATCTGGTCTGGATGCCTTTAAGAGGGGATTGGACGGATTTCTGGTCCATCGTGGGCTATAGGCAATGATGGATTGTGCAACCCCCTTACATTGGTGGTGGGCTACTTCAGAGTACCGGGTGCAAGAGAGTGGCAACAGGATCCAAGCATCTTGTCTCGTGCCTCCCTGGGGCACCTGGTGGGCCGCTGTGAGATACAAGAAGCTGGACTAGGTGGGCCCTTGGCCTGATCCAGCAGGGCTCTTCTTATGTTCTTATCCTGGAATGAATTAGGACGTGGGGCGCACTGGGTGCCTGGGCGAGCAGGCGCCCCTCCGAGGCGAGGGAAAGCTGCGCGGGGAGCACGAAGAAAGCAGAAGTGAGTCGACGGGCTGTCAATCACTCTAAGTCCCGCCCAGCGTACTGTCTACTGGTGAGTAGATTACACCACTGGCTAGCTGTACCGAATGGAAAAGGTTGCAGGCGGGGGCAAGTGAGTGAAAACAACGAGAGCAAAGAGAAAGAAAGTTACATACTTCAGCGACTTTAGGCAAGAGACTTTAAGCAAAAGGCTCAATATGGCTGTATGATGGTACTATCGTATACAACCTCAGTTTTAGCAGTTTTGCTCCATAGTGGTGTCACACACCCCTGTGTGTGTCACCTGGTGCGGCCTGCCCCCCCTCCACCGACGCCGCTGCAGAAAGTGCAAAAGAAACCCATGGATCTACACCTTTAAATGCACGTACACTTCTGCCCCCCCTCCCCAACTGCAGGCCAGACTTTCAAATGTTGTTGCTTCAGCATGGGAAAGGCGGGATATAAAGCTTTTTTATTGTGCTCCTCTCTCTCTCTCTCTCCACAGATCTTACCTTTCTCCTTGGCACACTCTCCCCTTCCCCACTGCAGACCCATCTCACTCAGTGTGACCAACAAGAGAGCAAACTGCCAAAAGCCCACATTCTCAGAGGGAACAGGAAATGCATGCAAATCATGCCTTTTTGAACCAACCAGAGCTCTCCTGCTCACACACCAGAGAGGCGGTCTCGGCCCGCTGGATGGTGAGGAAGAAAAAGGGAAGTAAAGATAAAAGGGGCCTTGGAGATTGCAGAGAAATTAGATGCGTTCTTAATGTCCGTCTTCACAGCAGAAGACCTTGGGCAGATACCGCAGCGAATTAAGGAATTAAAGGGCTCAATCCTGACCAATTTCCCAGAATGGGGGTGGCGGGAAGGGTGATGCAGCTCCAAAGTAAAGGAACAAACATTCCCTTACCTTGAGGAGGCCTCCGTGACTACTACTCCATTGCAATATGTAGGAGAGGCCCCATTTGCGCAGCTATGTCAGTGCTGGAAAGTTGGTTAGGATTGTGCCCTTGTTACCAAACGATTAGAATTCAACGCATAGCCCCCCAATTTTATTTTTGAATCTTTTATATGGAATAGTTATTGGATAACCATTCTTCTTTCTCTTGAATCGCACAGAGAATAGCTTTTTTCCCCTTTCTCCCCCCCCCGCTATATAAACAACCCAGATGGGACAGAAGGGTTGTAAATACATTTTGGCCCGTAGTGGTGGTACCAGCTACAGCCTTAGTCTGTTCTCCTAGCCCTTTGATTTATGATCGGGAATAGATAAACAATGTAACTTGGTTAAGGTATGTGTATGCAATTAAGGACGTGGTGGCGCAGCGGGTTAAACTGCTGCTGCTGGGCTTTCCAACCAGAAGGTTGGGAGTTCAAGACTGCGCGACGGAGTGAGCAACCATTGCTCCTGCCAACTAGCAGTTCGAAAGCATCTAAATGCAGGTAGATAAATAGGGACCACTTCGGTGGGAAGGGAACGGCGTTCTGTGCGCTAAGGCATAGTCATGCCAGCCACATGGCCACGGAAGCTTGTCCTCGGACAAAACACGGGCTCTACAGGCTTTGAAACGGCAAGGAGCACCGCCCCCTACAGTCGGTCATGACTAGACCATTCGGTCGTGGGGAAACCTTTACCTTTACCTATGCAATTAGGAGCACTCTTACATGATTCAAAGTATAGCAAAGGAAAAGAGCTGAAATTAGAAACTTGGGGGGAAATGGTAATAAAAACCCCTGGTTGTTCTTTGTTCAATGATATTTCATGGTTGTTTTTAAAAAAAATAGCCCCATTTGCAAATGGCAATGAAGGGACATGGTAGTACTGCAGGTTAAACTGCTGCTGCTGAGCTTGCTGACCGGAAGGTTGGCAGTTCAAGACCGTGCGACGGAGTGAGCTCCTGTTGCTTTTCCCAGCTCCTGCCAACCTAGCAGTTTGAAAGCACGTAAAATGCGAGTAGATAAATAGGTACCACTTCGGTGGGAAGGTAATGGCATTCCGTGCGCCTTGGCATATAGTCATGCCGGTCACATGGCCACAGACACTTGTCCTCAGGACAAACGCCAGCTCTTTGGCTTAGAAATGGAGAGGAGCACCGCCCCCTACAGTCAGTCACAAATAGACCATTTGGTCGTGGGTGTTCCCATCAAACCAAAGTACAGCCATCTTGAGTCTTTTGCTTAAAGTCTCTTGCCTAAAGTTGCTGAAGTATGTAACTTTCTCTCTCTTTGTTCTCATGTTTTCACTCACATGCCCCCACCTGTAACCTTCTCCATCCAGTACAGCTAGCCCTGCATAATATATAGGGAAGTGGTTCAAGCCAGCAGAGCTTCCTCCCTTATTGGAACGGTCACAGCATATTCTCAAGGCCCAATTGACACTGGGCTTCTCAGGTCCTAGCCCCTGTGTAGTAATTTTCCACCAAGCAACAGCTTGCAGGGAGGGGAGAGGGATATAAAACTGATTTGGAGTTGTACGCTCTTGCTCTTCTTCTCTGCTTGCAGGGAAGCGGAGCAGGGAGATTGGCCCACCTGTGCAGGTGTAATAAAGATCCTCATACTCTCTCATTTGGTTGTTTGCCTTTTTACATTCTTTCCCCGCGATGAGAACCATTTTGTGCCCTTTTTCGGCAAGATGGGGAACACAGGAAATAAACGCTCAGAAACTCTTCCTCTCCCATTTTGTGTCTTTTGGTTTGTAAATCTATCTGGTTCCCGCCCCCTTAGTCAAATAGAGGTTAAAAGAGAAGATGCTTTGCACCTAATTGACAAACATAGATAAGTCTGTGTTGCACCCCTGCGGGGGGGGGGCAAGCTGCACCCTGCGTTGGCGCTACGGTTCCCAGGGCAGCGCTAGCTGTAGTGCAGGCCTGGAAGTGCAGGCCGAGAGCCGCCCTTGCACCAGCTGAATTTGGCTGGCACAGGGGCAGTTCTGGGCAAGCAGGTGAGCGGAACTGGGTGGGGGGAGGGCAGAACTGGGCGAGGGAAGGGCAGGCCGATAAGTGGGCTGGCCCAGGTAGGGGGGCAGGCTTGGGATGCAATTCAGGCCGCCAATGTTGCCATGGATACAGTGCAGTCCCACCCATCTGCCTGCTTCAGCACAACATAGGACTGGGCTGTTAATTCCTTAGATAGGAGGGGCTGCCAGGAGAGATATCTGCCCAAGGTCTTTTGCTGTGAAGAGCACTCTCTGGTGTGTGAGCAGGAGAGCTCTGGTTGGTTGAAAAAGGCATGATTTGCATGCATTTCCTGTTCCCTCTGAGAATGTGGGCTTTTGGCACTTTGATCACTTGTTGGTCACACTGAGTGAGACGGGTCTGCAGTGGGGAAAGAAGAGAGTGTGCCAAGGAGAAAGGGCAACGGGAGGTTTTTCCCTTGCACCCGGGTAAGCCCCAGCCAGCCCTATGGGCTGCTTGCATCTGCGCCTGCTGTTTTGCAGGCACAGGTGCATGTGCACAGCACCGGCCCGAATTGGGGCCGCCCTGGCCGAGGACGGTGTTTTGGATATGGCACAACGCCCGTCGTGCGTCACCGTCCCCATCGCCACCCACTGCCGTGCCCAGTCACACCCTCGGCATGCCTCTGGCACGCCCAACAAAGTCCTGTGCCGACTGAGCACTGCTGATGCTCAACCTGTGCACAGCCAGCGCTGCTGATGGGCGTGGCAGCACCCATGCGCTGACACTGCTGCTTGCACCAGTCCAGCGCCCGACTCGCCGGCGCAGATGCGCTTGGTGGCGCATTTGCAACAGCGCCGGACCGGCGCAAGAGCATAGCACCGGCACAATGCAGGTATAGGATTGCTCTCTAAGACTTCTTCCTGTAACAGGATACGTGGACAAGCATAGAAAACATCCCTGAACAAGTCAAGTCAAAGAATGACATACTGTAGACCTCCCAGTTAGGCAGTCTAAGGGCGCAATCCTAAACTGAGTTAGGCCGGCATAAGCTAAGCCAGCAAAGTTTGGCCAGCACAAGGGCCACCGTAGAGTATGTTCGGAGCACTCTCCAAGTCAGAGAGGCCAGCACACAGATGTGAGCCATCCTCCCCGACTCCGAGAGTGGTCAAAACATGCTTTATGGTGGCCCTCGTGCTGGCCAAACTTTGCTGGTTTAGCATATGCCGGCCTAACTCGGTTTACTAACTTAGCCAGCAGAACTCCAGTTTAGGATTGCGCTCTGAGTCGGCGCAAGTGGCGCAGGACCAACAAAGGCAGCTGCGCCAACCCAGCTGTGCCAAGGAGATGCCCGGGTAAGCTGCGGCTGCGCTGGCTGAACTCAGAAGAACATAAGAAGAGCCCTGCTGGATCAGGCCAAAGGCCCATCTAGTCCAGCTTCCTGTATCTCACAGCGGCCCACCAGGTGCCCCAGGGAGGCACAAGACAACAAAATGCCTGCATCCCGCTGCCACTCCCCTGCACCCAGTACTCTGAAGTAGCCTACTACTAATGTAAGGAGGTTACAACTCGTTTGAGGCTTTTCTGGGCAGGGAGGAAGGCAGGGCAGGGCAGGGGAGGGCATTCCTGTGAGTGGGACGGCCCGAGGAGGGGACAGGAGGTGGGATGCAGCCATTAGGTCTGATCCAAACCCATGGCCGCAACAGGACACTCAGACTTGCGCCTACCAGCAGCAGGTGCAGATCTGAGCAGCCCCACTGGCCTGGCTGGGGCTTAACCCAGGCCAAGGGAAACATTCTCCCTTGGACTGAGTTCCAACACAGTCCTTACCTCAGTAGTGTCATCCTGTAAGGAGCTGCCAGAACGCTAGGCGGGACTTACCGCTTGATTGACAGTCAGTCCGAGACATGTTGCCGCCTGCCCACCGTGGGGGCTCCCTCCGGTTGGCGTGCCCCTCCGCTGCTTGCCTAGGCACCCAGTACGCCCCCCAGGCAAGTGGGCACCCCCTCCGAAGCCAGGGGTGCCCGCGCGGTGGGCGGGCGGCGACGCGTCACAAATGGGCAGCCAATCAGGAGGTAAGTCCCGCCTAGCGTTCTGTCAACTCATTGCCGGATAACATTGCTGCCTCACCTGCACTTGGATACAGTGCAGGCAGGCAGGCCTTTTCCAGATTGCGCTGCCCATATACAACAGTAGCGTTTGCCCAACCAAGTTTTAGCAATTTAATTAACTCATCGTGTGACCGCTGGTCAAATTTTTATGAGAAGCAGCAGAAAGTGTGGGAAAGGTTAGACTGAACAGATGGTGTACTGGAAAACTTTGGTGTGTGGGGTAATGAGAAGGCGTGATTGAAAAGATATCAGATTTGCGGGGGGAGGAGAGAAAGGATTACACACCTTTGGATCACACACCTTTTGGACACAAGCGAGGGGAGGGATGGAAGGGTAGTGTTAACTGCAATTTTGAGTTTTTAGGCTGGGGGAAGGAAGGAATTTTGCACGCGTGGGGGTGTGAGGAGAAATATCTGCTAACTGCCTCCTTGAAAGAAAAAGTATCAGTGAGAACGTAAGAACAGTGATGTCATTCAGGGGGAACGGACCAGAATGGGCGTTCTGGATCCTAACGGGCTCCGTGGCTGGTTCCGGGTTCCCGACAAGTGCCAATCAAAAGTGAGTTCCTGTTCCTAAATCATTTGAATGACACCACTGCGTAAGAACATAAGACGAGCCCTGCTGGATCAAGCCAAAGGCCCATCTACTCCAGCTTCCCGTATCTCACAGTGGCCCACCAGATGCCTCAAGGGCAGAAACTTCATGGTCACTAAGAAATCACAATAGGTATCTGGAACGAGGGGCCTCCCCCACAGCCCCTCCCCCATGATGAGCATAAGTCTGAGTTTTAAAAATGTGTTTAAAATAAAGAAGTAATAATGACTTTTACTGAGTATATTAGGAGCAAAGGCATCACAACTTTGTGCGTGTTACTATAAGAACTGTAAATGTTACTACTGAGGGCTCTCAATATCTGCGGGGGTTGAGTTCCTGCACCCATCCCTTGCACTCAACACACTTTTCTGAAACTGTTATTATTTAACCCCAATAGTGTTCCCTTTCATGCACACTGAGTGAGAACAAAATATCTTTCCATAATCCTAGGACGTATGCGTTTTCTGTGGTCCATGGATTCTCCGATGATTCTTCACGCTTTCATTCCCACTAAAGCTCTTTCCACACTCATGGCATGGAAAGGGTTTATCACGTGCATGAGTTCTCTGATGGTAAGAACTCTTCCCACACTCCAGACATTTATAACAGTTTTCACCTGTATGAGTTCTCTGATGGGTAATAAAGCTACTACTGCAACTGAAGCTCTTTCCACACTCATGGCATGGGTGTGTACATGGGAAACCCTGTATAGGGTTTCTCTTCCACGAGTCCTAAGCTCGTCCGCAGTCAGAGGTGCTGGATCCTCATTGTACTGAGAGCACACAACTAGCCCTGCAGTTTGTATAAATTTTCTGTGGTCCATGGGTTCTTTGATGAGTTATCATTCTGACTTAAACTCTTTCCACACTCCTGGTATGTACAGGGTTTTTCACCTGTGTGAGTTCTTTGATGTCTCCTAAGAATACCACTCTGACTGAAGCTTTTTCCACATCCATGGCATGTAAAGGGTTTTATTTCTCCCAAATGTGAGTTTTCCGATGGGTAGTAAGGCTGCAGCAGCAAATGTAGCTCTTGTCACACTCCTGACAGGTAAAGGGTTTTTCCTCCATATGGGTTCTCCAATGATTAACAAGGCTGCAGCAGCAAATGAAGCTCTTTCCACACTCCTGACATAGGTTTTTCCTATGTGTGAGTTCTCAGATGAATCTTAAGTACTCCACTCCGACTGAATTTCTTTCCACACTCCAGACATGTATAAGGTCTTTCCCGTGTTAATTCTCTGATGGATCCTAAGTATACTACTCTGAACTGAAGCTCTTTCCACAGTCCAGACATGTATAAGGTTTCTCCCCTGTGTGAGTTCTCTGATGGGTTGTAAGGCTGCCACTGCAACTGAAGTTCTTTCCACACTGTTGACATGTATAGGGTTTCTCACCTGTGTGAATTTTATGATGGTTCTTAAGATCGCCTCTCTGGCTGAAGCTCCTTCCACATTCCAGGCATGTATATGGCTTCTCCCCTCTGTGAATTCTCTGGTGGATCTTAAGTACACTATTCCGACAGAAATTCTTTCCACATTCCTGACACTCAGAGGCGTATCTAGGGAAAATGGCGCCCATGGCAAGGGGCATGAAATTGCGCCCCTATCAAAACACTTGGATTGTGTCCTTAATTACACAGCACTGTCCCTGCCCTATGCATGTTTGGACAGAACAAAGTGAGGAACTGCAGTCCACTGAAAGTCATCAGTGCATTATCAGGCAGCAATGCTGACTACTCCAGACTGAGTACAAGGGGCGGGGAAGACTTACTGAGAGGCATCTTTTTTACTCACACAACATGAAAAGCCTAGGAAAGAGACCTAAGATCTGAGTCCAAACTCAGTCCTGAAACTGTTCTTAGCATATAATTAATCAATATATAACAAATTCAAATATATAATTAAGAAGCATTAATACATTATCAATCTCTTTCTATGAAATTCAGCATGCTCCAACCTCATAATACTACAACTGAGGGAAAATAATATCAACGTGAAAATAAAATATGAAAGTTGCTTCACCCAGGCTTGCCATCTACCCTAATATCCCTAATAAGCCCTATTTTAAATTATGTGCTGAGACAGAACCCAGATTAGTGACTAGGGCCACAATCCTATCCACACTTACTTAGAAGTAAGCCCCATTGACTACAGTGGGATTTACTTCTGAGTAGACATGCACAGGGTTGGGCTCTAAGAGACAGTGACACTTTCCCCCGTTTGAATCTTCACTTTCTCATTGAATGTGGTATCTTATACTGCACCCCCACACACACACACACTCCATCCCGACAAACCTTTCCAGTTTATAGTCTCAGCTATGAGACTCTCCTCAATAGTGCTTGTTAGTTTCTGTGTAGGTCCTTGAAAAAGTGAGTTTAGAAGCACATTCCCGGTCCTGAGTGGTTTGCTGTGCCCCCCAAATGCCCTGAATGCAACTGCAGGCCCAGGGAGAAGGGGGTGTCCTTCGCACAGCCCCCTTGCATACCGTAGAATGTGTCTCTTGTATTTAGAGTAGTGGGGATGAAGAGACTGGCACTCATTATTCCCTTTTTACAGAATGTATGCAAAAGAACAAGAAAACATAAATGTATCCTGTGCAGATCAGCCAGCCCAGCAGTCTCTCTTGCAGCCCAGTCCTATGCATGTCTACTCAGAAGCAAGTCCCACTAGAGTCAATGGGACTTACTTCCTGGTAAGTGTGGACAGGATTGCAACCCTGATGTTACTTCATAAATGTGCCAGTGGCCTGGGATGATGCTGGGGGTGAAAGGACTGGCTCCTTGCCTCCTTATGAACAGGAAAGGAGGGCTGGCTGTTCTGCAAGGAGGTTGGGGGTGGGGCTTCCACATGGTTTTTCTTGCACACTCACCCAATCAAACCAGAGTGGGGTATGTGCAAAAAAAACACAACAGAGTACGTTGTTCTAATTTGGCTGCTGCAACAACAGCAGCAGGAAAGTGGCAGAAAAAATGGAATTGTGGGGGGGAAGGAGTGGAGAGGAAGAGCAAGGAGGAGATGGGGGCTTTCCTTGCAGTTTGGGGGCAGCAGCAAAGCATCTAGGGAGAGAATTAGATGGCGGGAGGAAAAACAATGGGGGAGCCACACATCTGCTCCTTTTTGCAACCCACCTGATCTCCTACTGCAGCAGCAAACACCTCTGGTTTCCCACGTGCCTGCCCAAGAACGTTCCACTGGTCAGACCCCGCCTATTCATCTGCATATGGCTAATTTGCATGCCTCCTCTCTCTGAACCTGTTTAACTGGGGGGTGGGGGTGGGCGCATACTAATCTCCCAAAACAGAGGGAGACCTCCTTGCTGGACTCATGCAAATTGGAAGCGTTGCATGATGGTCTCTACTCACATGTGGCAATTCCTCCTTGCTTTTTTCAGCCACTGCCTCACATTACTGAAAGTGGAGACTTAGGGATTTCAAACTCTATTCAGCAACTCTATTTCTGTATTCAGGGAAAGAGCCAACTACAAAAAGCTAAGGCTGAGCTCACCATAACCTTATAGGAATTCAATCCATGGAGTTTATATACTTTGCTTTTAGGATACTCTTAAGTATCTTTAGCCTTTGGGATGTGTCTTTGAGATGCACACGCAATTCTGGGGTCTTTTGGGATGTGTCTTTGGGATGTGGGTGGGTGTGTTGCCACTCCACGCAATACCCTAGATACGCCTAGGTTGCATGATGCTTTAAAAGGCTGCTACTGCAACTAAAGCTCTTTCCACATTCCTGGCATGCATAGGGTTTCTCCCCTGAGTGGGTTCTCTGATGGATTGTAAGGCCGCTGCTGGAACTGAAGCTCTTTCCACACTCCTGGCATATATAGGGTTTCTCCCCTGTGTGAGCTCTCTGATGGGTTCTAAGGCCACCAATGTCTCTGAAGCTCTTTCCACATTCCTGGCATGTATAGGGTTTCTCACCTGTATGAATTCTCTGATGTTTCCTTAGATCACCACACTGACTGAAGCTCTTTCCACACTCCATGCATGTATAGGGTTTCTCCCCTGAGTGGATTCTCTGATGGGTTGTAAGGCTGCTACTGCATCTGAAGCTCTTTCCACATTCCTGGCATATATAGGGTTTCTCTCCTGTGTGGATTCTCTGATGGAATGTAAGGCTGCCACTCCAACTGAAGTTCTTTCCACACTGTTGACATGTATAGGGTTTCTCCCCTGAGTGGGTTCTCTGATGATTTCTAAGTTTGTCATTCTGACTGAAGCTCTTTCCACACTTCTTGCATGCATAGGGATTCTCTACAGTATGGATGCTTTCCTTTGAAGAAGATATCTCCTGCCCCTTTGTTTGCATCTGTTTCTGAAGTGATGCTTCTGAAATATGATGAGAAATGCAATGAAAATTCAAAGAAAGAAACTAACTGGCTGGGGAAGTGATAAAGCATATCTGTTTTCTGATTGGAGGACAGAAAACCTACAGCAACCTGCATTGGTGGTCCTGGCTATTTTACCTGGAATTAATTGCAGGTAAAAAAACTAATTGTTTTAAACTGAATGAAGCCGGATGCCGTACCAAGTTCCCTCAACCTTTCCTCATAGGACTCGTTTTCCAGCCCCCTGATCCCTGCCCCTCTCCTCCAAAGGGCAGCAAAAGGACGAGATACCCAAAGCCATTCAGCTGGATTGTGACATCACATCCTCCCAGTTTAGGATTACCCTCCTAGTCAAGATAAATGAGATCTGAGCTGGGATGGAACGGGAGGCTGTGGGGCTGTTAGGCATAGCAGCAGCCACGCACTGTTCCCCATGACAACACTGCTGGCATGTATACAGTTTCTTACCTGTGTGAATTATCTGATGTTTCCAAAGATCACGACTCTGACTGAATCTCTTTCCACACTCCTATATATGTCAGGTTTCTCCCCTGTGTGGATTCTCTGATGCACTGTAAGTGCACTACTCTGACAAAAGTTCTTTCCACACTGCTGGCATATATAGGGTTTCTCACCTATTTGAATTTTCTGATGGTTCTTAAGACCACCACTTTGGCTGAAGCTCCTTCCACACACCAAGCATGTAAAGTGTTTCTCCCCTGTGTGAATTCTCAGATGGATCTTAAGTATAGTATACCGACTTAATTTCTTTCCACACTCTTGGCATGCATAGGGTTTCCCTCCTGTGTGCATTCTGTGCATTCTCACCTGTGTGAATTTTCTGATGGTACTGAAGACCACCACTGTTTCTGAAGCTCTTTCCACACTCCAAGCACGTATAGGGTTTTTCTCCTGTGTGAATTCTCAGATGGATCTTAAGTACTCCACTCCGACTGAATTTCTTTCCGCATTCCTGACATGTATAGGGTTTCTCCCCTGTGTGGGTTCTCAGATGTTTTGTAAGGTCCCCACTGCAACTGAAGCTCTTTCCACACTCCTGCCATGCATAGGGTTTCTCCCCAGTGTGGGTTCTGTGATGCATTATAAGGCCACCACTGAAAATGAAGCTCTTTCCACACTGGTGGCATGCATAGGGTCTCTCTCCTGAGTGGGTTTTCTGATGGACTGTAAGACTCCCTCTGGAACTGAAGCTCTTTCCACACTCCTGACAGGTATAAGGTTTCTCATCTGTGTGGATTGTCAGGTGGGATCTAAGGCTACTGAAGCATGTGAAGCTCCTTAGACACTGCTGGCAGGTATAGGGTTTCTCCCCTGTGTGAATTCTCTGATGTCTCACAAGATCATCACTCTGACTGAAGCACTTTCCACACTCTTGGCATGCATAGGGTTTCTCCCCTGAGTGGGTTCTCTGATGAGTTGTAAGTCCAGCCATCTGAGAGAAACTCTTTCCACACTCCTTGCATGAATAGGGTTTCTCACCTGTGTGCGTTCTTTTATGGACTTTAAGTCCTGCAATCTGAGAGAAACACTTTCCACACTCCTGGCAGGTATAGGGTTTCTCCCCTGTGTGAATTCTCTTATGTTTTCCAAGATCACCACTCTGACTAAAGCTCTTTCCACAATCCAGGCATGCATAGGGTTTCTCCCCTGAGTGGGTTCTATGATGGATTGTTAGTTCACTGCTCCCCCTAAAGCTCTTTCCACATTCAAAGCATTTATAAGGTTCCTTTATGTGGGTGCTTTTCTTTGAAGAATAAGCCTGCTGCCTCTTTGTTCGCATCTGGTTCGAAAGGGAGGCTTCTGAAATATAAGAAGTACAATGCAAGATCAAAGGAAGAAACTGCAGCTAGCTGGGGAAGTCATCAAGCCTATTCGTTTTGTGATAAGAGCTCAAGCCCAGAAAACCCACAGATTTGGGGAGCTTTTGTCTACCCCGTCATGAGAAGCATTTGGGACTGATGAAAGAGCCAAAGCTGTATCCAAGCATGACCAGACCGGATCCTTCAGAAGAAGGGCACCCCCAACTAGGATGGGACGGAACTCTCTTCCCAAACGGTCTCTCCTCTGGAACAAAAGAACCCCTGCCCTGTTTTGATTCAGTTTCAATTAGTTATTCAGTTAGTTAATCCACCACTGTCTCCTCCATGTACGGACTATGACTGAGTGTGCTTTTCAGATGCGCACTTGAGATGAAATACACCATGAGATTAGCCCATCTATTTCGTGAGCTGGGACACTCTGCAGCGGTCAATGGCAGAGCTGAATGGTTCAGAAGGATGAGGGTGAAGGTACAAACAAACAAACAAACAATCTTGTGGTGGGATAATTTTACAAAGGCAGGAAGGGAAATCCAAATAAAGCAATTCCATATTTCTTAGCCATTCTTATGGTTACACTTGAAACATAAAGGAGAAATGCCCTCCAAGACATGCCCACCTCCTCCGATGGGCAGCAAAAGGCCAGATGCCCAAAGCCCTCCAGCCCATTCATGGAAAATCCGCCCTAATATAGGGCTGCCCTTCTCATCCAAAAGCCAAGATCTGTGCTGGTCCGGAAGGGGAGCATGTGGGGCCATCAGGAGTAGGAGCAGGCATGCCCAGGTCACGCAGTTAGCCACTTGTTCCCGGGGCATCATGCAGTGGAGGGGAGACGTCCACGGGGGGCATCAGTCCATCACAAGTGAAAGGCTCGTCCTTACCTGCAGAGGTCACGTCCTCATCATTTTCCATTAGGACTCCTTCACAATGGTCATCGGCGCCGATCCAGCAGAACCCCCTCTGCTCTGCTGAGATACAAATACCCTTCCAGATGCAAATGGATTTTTGTACAGATACAAAAAAATAAAATAAAGGCTAATATCATCGGTCTCTGAAAGAAAAAGGAGAGATTCCCTATCAGCAGGTCAACCCAGGGCATGCCTGAAATCCGAAAAGAGCCTGCCAGCTGTTACCAAAAGTGCCGAATTTTAGGGGGAATTAATATATACAGGTTGGCCCCCATATCCACAGATTCTGTATCCACTGTTTCCATTATCCACAGATCGGGGGGGGGGGTTTCCTATTATCTTCCTGTATTCTGACTTTGGGCTGCTAAAAACCCTTCTTGCTCGGGGGGGGGGGAGGACAGCAGGGAGAACCCTCTACTTCACATAGGTCCCATCTTATCCACAGTTTCACAGATCCACAGGGAGCCCAGGAACCGATCCTCCATTGGAGCACAGGATAAACAATTGCCATTGGACTGGAAAAAACAAATCAGCATCCTGCAGAGAATCCCCCTTAAGAAACAGACTGAGAGTGATGACTTTGCTCAGAGATCACAGTTAAAAAAGAAAAAGGATTGCTAAAGATAGGTCCTCAAATACTGTCGTGTGTTTCTGTCTGATAGTAGTGGTGGTGGCGGCATGAAATACAGTACATTGTCAGTGGTTCGCGAATTATTCAGACCCACTTTTTTAGAATGGCACTCGAAAGTGATGTCAGTAACCTAGATGTTATGTCATGGCAGGAAGTGACATCATCAAGCAGGAAGTGCTATCATTGTCACATAATAAAATGACTCTCTTGAAATGCAAATTGGCATTACTGGACTGCAGCAATTGTACAATCATAAAACATCCCTGACAGAAAGTAAGATTAGGACACAATATGATGTAAAAGCACTGAACTGAAAATACTTAAAAACACACACACCCTCCAATGAAAAGTCAAACTGTTAACACTCAGAAAAGGAAGATGGCAAGAGAAAAGTCTACAGCTTCCAAGATGGCGGCTCCCAGCTCTCCGTGACCCACTTTACTTGGCATCAGGTCACAAACTACCAAATGGGTCCCAACCCACCATTTGAATAACACTGCATTATGTATTCGGTGCATCCAAAGCAATTGGGGAAAGGGATCACTTTGAAGGCTGTTTCAGAGTCCCACCAGCCCAGCTGCTAGCCATTAGAGAAAAGGAGATCGAATGGGAAAATGGAAGAGGGGGATTGGCCAAGGGGGATAGTAACAGATTTCAAAGAGCAATTATAATGACCTGCTTTCCTGAAAGGGAATCTGGAGGTTCCTTGCAGGTTTCTGATCAGCCTGGAGACTCTGTCCAGGTGCAACACACAGCACCTGGAGGCATGACCCTTTCCGTTAAAAAATCCTTCTTCATTTAAAGAGCCTTAGAGTTGGCTGCTACATGCAGCTTTGGGGATAAAGGAATTAACTGCTATCAGGAAGGAAGAATGGGGCCTGGAGTACCTCATTATAGTGTGCAAGTATGTGGCTAAATGGTTTTGGAGCAGGGGTTAATGTGCCTGTTCCTGGCCCACCAAAGGGTATCAGATATCAGAATGTGGAAAGACAGGGGATCTTGCCCAAGGCTGGATACTGGGATCCCCTAAAATGCAAATGCTTACAAGCAAGGGGTTCCATTGTGACACCTAAACAGAGATGGCAATCAATTGGGATGCAAATACAAACAGGACGTGAGACAAGGAAACAAAGGAGGGGACATTCAGTGGGGAATGCCTAGTCAGAGGGTCTTGAGTCTCAGAGTTCTTCAGGAATGTAGCCTGTGGCTCAGAAAGGCAATCTCCTGATGTCCATTCTGTGTATGAATTCCAAGCATGTTGGAATGGCTGAAACGTTGCTCAAGTCACATAACCAGGAATGAAAAGAATGAGAAGGGGAAAAGTGATGTTACTCCTAACATCAGCAAGCAAGGAGAATCTGTGGCCTTCCAGCTGGTGCAAAGAGGTGGGGAATGTTGACAGCCTCTTTTCTCCTGCCACCAATCAGGAGGAAACATGCCTGTGATGAATGCCTTTGTTTTTTTAACTATATTTTTGCCTGAGTGTCCTTTATTTCTGTACACTCATAACTCTGAGATGCTCCGGACAGGCCCAGAAGGATAAGGACATATTCCTGAAGTTGTCCTTACTGTGAAACGCCATGTGGTCTTGTGGATTCTTTGAATTCTTGAGCATTCAAATCATAAGAGGAAGTGATCTGGCGTGAGGATGTCTCCTTGGCGAATGGCAATTGCATAAGGGTAAAGGTTTCCCCAAGACCGAATGGTCTAGTCTTGACCAACTGTAGGGGGTGGTGCTCCTCTCAGTTTCTAAGTGGAAGAGACAGCCTTTGTCCAGGGAAAAGCTTCCGTGGACATGTGGCCAGCATGACTATATGCCAAGCCGCACAGAACGGCCGTTACCTTCCCACTGAAAAGGTCCCTATTTATCTACTTGCATTTTTAGGTGCTTTCAAACTGCTAGGTTGGCAGGAGCTGGGACAAACAACGGGAGTTCACTCCATTGTGTGGTCTTGAACTGCCAACCTTCTGGTCGGCAAGCTCAGCAGGTTTAACCCACAGCGCCACCACGTCCCATATAACGATTGCCTAATGATTGGGCAGCCAAACTGTCTGTCTAGCTAAATGGGTGGGATGGAGTGGTCTGGTGGGCTCCACTCTGCCAACTGGGTAATTCTATGACATCATCAAGCCTACTTTAGTGGAGTCCAACCACAGGGATGTTCTTGTGCTTTACGTCCAGGTCTGACATGATATCTAGTGCAGATCTGCACAGAAGGCAGATCCAAGTTACTCTCCAGTAAGGGCAAAGTCCAGGATTCCTGGGAGAATGGATATAGCTAGCAAAACAGCCGGATGCCCACATGGGGCATCAATCCATTACAAGTGAAACGCTCCGCCTTACCTACAGAGGTCATGTCCTCATCATTTTGTGAGAATTTATATAGCTGGCAAAGCAGCCTGTATTTCTAGCTAGAAGCATTCAACAATTCTGTTGCTGAAGCAGTTGGATGGGGCATGGAGAGGGGGGGGCGGGTGAGGCTTGAAGCTGGAAACTCAGAAGCTCAAGCAAATCCTAGGCAGATCACAACTCTAGCTGCCCTTCAATGAGGGCACAATTCTAAACTGAGTTTGGCTGGCATAAACTGAACCAGCAAAGTTTGGCCAGCACAAGGGACACCGTAAAGTACGTTTGGAGCACTCTCGGAGTCAGAGAGGCCAGCAGAGAGACGTGCGCCATCCTCCCCGACTCCGAGGGTGGTCCAAAAACCCTTTACGGTGGCCCTTGTGCTGGCCAAACTTTGCTGGCTTAGTTTATGGCGGCCTAACTCCAGTTCAGGATTGCGCTCTGAGACACCCGGCACATCCAGTGGCAGCTTTGGGCTTGGACACCCACCACTGAGGGGTCCTTCCCTTCCAGCCTCATGACCTGCTCAGCCCCTCCAGCACAACAGGCCCTACTTGACAGACAGCAGGCCACCGGGCAGGCCCAGAGGAAGAACCTCTTGTCCCTGAATTCTCAGCAGGGTCTCCTGCAGCAACACCATGGAGGTATAATATAACTGGAGTCGGCATGACATCATTTTCTTGAAGCTTCTGGGGAACACAAATATGGCTGACTCAGATCTTTCCCGCCAATGAGGATTGCCCATGGAGGTATAATAACTTCCATGGGATTGCCGCAAATTCACGATTCAAAATGTCCCTGCACGTGTGTAAAAGTTAATCGCAACGTCTTTAAGCATGCCTCTGTGTTCTGCATACGGGTGTGTGAATCACTGTACGAAAAATGGGATTACTTTGCACAGGTAATTAAAATCATTGCATCTGGTCTTGATGTCTTTAGGAGGGGATTGGATTTCTGGAGGAAAGGTCCATTGTGGGCTATAGGCAAAGATGGATTGTGCAAGTTTAAAAAAATACTCTTAATTGTCTAGAGGTAAAAAAGAATTACTCTCATATTGACAACTACTTGTGTTATGAAGAGATTTTAATGAAATTTTCCTATATATTTATCTAATTTTTGCCCACCCTCCCCTTTTTTTCTTTCCTTCCCGTTCACACTTTATTTTTGGTTGTGTACAATTCAAAAAATAAGTCTGTCAAAGCAGTGCAATCCGAGTTTAAATAGACAGCAAGTAGCATTTCGTCCGGCACGTTCAGTAATATAATTATGTGGAATTTAACCTTGCAATCGCATATTAACTCATAATATGGTTACCAATGATGTTTCTAAACGATCACACGTTGTTATTTTTGTAAGTTTTTATTTCAGGAGTAAATTATTAAGTCCTAAATATTACTAGAAAAGCAATCTGAAATGCTTGGAATACAGATTGTTTGGGGCACACAAACATGGCCGCTAAGCCCGCCCACTGGCTTCAGACGATTCCTATCAATTCAACAGGGATGGCGCCTCCAGTTATTATACCTCCATGAGCAACACAAGGCAGAAACCCAAAGAGTCTGTGACACAGGCCTCTGTGCAAGTGCCTGGAGGAGCTCGAGCCCCGATCACTCTAGCAATGCAGGAGAAACGGAGAGCACATGGGTGAAAAAAACCCCAGAGAGACTGGCAAAAAAGCACGTGTGTGAGTGAGGGAGCCCAAGACCCTGCCCGGTTGGCCAGATCTGTTCTCCCACTTGTTAGACGCAGCCCAGCACGGCTACCTCCCTCTCCGTCCAAAGGGGGCACCAGAGGGGCAGTCGGTGGCTGCTGCTCATTCCTCACCCCCACCCCTCGTCCTCTGAATTTTCCTTCTCTGGAAGCCCCTTGGACTGTTGGCCGGCGTCAGCCCCCTTTCCCCAGCCACGGTTTCCAGATCCATATTTCCTGGACAAGAAGGGGAAAGCAGCAGAGAGGAAGAACGAACATAAGAAGAGCCCCGCTGGATCAGGCCCAAGGCCCATCTAGTCCAGCCTCCTGTATCCCACAGCGGCCCACCAGGTGCCCCAAGGAGCTGGGAACACACCCAACTTGTGCGTTCAACACAACCCACGAAGTAAAGCAGCAGGAAAGAAGGGCCAAAGAAGAGGGGGAGGTTTTCTCTGGGAAGAGAAGGGCATTGCAACTCGAGGTGTTCGTGATATGGAACCATCCAATAGAAGGTGACGGTGCCTCTGAGTGGGTGCAAAGTGCCTTTCTCATCATCACTGAGCAAAAGCAGGATGGTGGAAGCCAGAATGAGCAGAATGTGCAATTGGTAAGTACAACCGGGATCTCAGAAGGGGCACTGTTAGAAACACCCCAGGACAAGATTTTAGATGCAGGTGGTTTGAGTTTTAAACGTCTTAATCCCTTCCCACCCAGGTGGACCACATTGTCCCTGCAAGACTCCTAACAGCTCTCCCATTTCCTGGAATGGGGAAGCCAGAGCAAAACCCAGGGCGCCCTCACCACTTCCTCTGGCAAGGAGTTCCACAGATTAATGACCCGCTGGGTAAAAAAAGTCTTCCCTTTAATCTGTTCTCACTCTCCCAACCCTCAATTTTAGTGGATGTCCCCTGGTTCTGGTGTTGTGAAAGAGGGAAAAGAACATCCCTCCATCCACTGTATCCATCCCATGCAGAATTTTGCTCCTCTCAATCAATTCTCTGCACAGGCAGGATGATAGGAGCCAGAATGAGCGGGATGCGCTCTTGGTAAATACAACCGGGATCCCACCGCAAGGGGCTGCGTTAGAAACGACCGGGAGGAAGATTTCATATCCAAGTGCTTTTGAGTTGTTCCCACCCAGGACAGCCCAGGCAGGCTTTCTCCGCACCCGATCCCAGTTTCGGAATGAAATAAAGTAAATTCTTTTCTCACCTCCAGCAGGCAGAGTTGCTTCTTCCTTTCGGGTTTGTGCCCTAGCACACGCAAGGGGTTAAGTTGACCGAGCTGTAATTGCTAGAGCGGCCCGGAGGACTGTTGGAATTCTCGCGCTTGGAAGGGGAAGTTTTGAATGGAGCTTGGCGCGTGCACTGCTTGGAGGAAAGGTGCACTGCAGCCTTCCAGGTGCTCCAGCGAGCCGGCGGGGGGAGGGGCTTTGCCGACGATTTCGAGGCGAGTGGAGCACGTGATGTTCCCGGGTCAGGGCAATGCCGGAGTCTCGCCTGCCTGGGTTCCAGCTGCCATCCCAAGTCCTTGCCCAGTCCTACCGCTGGAGGTCTTGGCTGGGTCTGAACCTGGGATCTCCAGTGTGCAGGGCTCGTGCTTCACCATGCAAGCCCGTCCTTCTGCTCGGACCCGATCTGCCGGAGCTTGGCTTGGGAGGCTCTGCCTGCAACTGAGGCATACCCAGAGGGGGTCACAGCACTCAGTTTTGCAAGCAGCCGCTCTCCATCCTCTTGGGGGCCAACGTCGCCTCGTTTGGCTGCAGCCGCTGGGGAGACCAACCTTTCGACTTTAGGGCTCTATACTAGGACCTTTAACGATTTGTGTAGGGGAAGGAATTTCAGCAGGTGCAGCTTGTCATCTGTTGAAATTCTGCTCAAATTCTGAGGCAAATACAACAGATGTTGCTCTCCTGTCTGTGGGGAGGGAGCTGGAATAACTTGCCCCCCAATCTGGGCGTTAAGACCATAAGAAGCCCATCTGGTCCAGCTTCTTGTATCTCACAGTGGCGCACCAGACAACTCAGGTGGAGTTGCACAGCTGAGCGGGGGTTCACAGGGGTCCCAACTGTTCTCGAGGGAAGCCCTACATACAGCAAATGACAGTAGTCCAGCCTTGAAACCACTAATGCATGGACCACGTCAGAACGGCTCAAGTGTGGTTGTAGTTGGCACACCAGTCGAAGCTGGGCAAATGCACTCCTAGCCACAGCTGCTACCTGGTTCTCCAGAGACAGCTGAGAGTCCAGTTGCAATCCCAGACTGTGCACCTGTTCTTGCAGGGGAAGTGTCACTCCCTTCAGAGTGGGTGAAAGAGTGATATTGAGGATTTCCTTCTGTCTTTTCTGAACTCAGTCTTAACCTGTTGGCTTTCATCCATACCCCAACTGCTTCCAGGCATAAGAACATAAGAACATAAGAAGAGCCCTGCTGGATCAGGCCAAAGGCCCATCTAGTCCAGCTTCCTGTATCTCACAGCGGCCCACCAGGTGCCCCAGGAAGGCATGAGACTACAAGATGCTTGCATCCTGTTGCCACTCCCTTGCACCCGGTACCAGTAGCCCACCACCTTTGTAAGGAGGTTGCACAATCCATCATTGCCTATAGCCCACGATGGACCTTTCCTCCAGATATCTGTCCAATCCCCTCTTGAAGGCATCAAGACCAGATGCCATCACCACCTCCTGTGGCAAGGAGTTCCACAGATTAACTACCCGCTGGGTAAAAAAGTACTTCCTTTTATCTGTTTTAACTCTCCCAACCCTCAGTTTTAGCGGATGCCCCCTGGTTCTGGTGTTTTGAGAGAGGGAAAAGAACATCCCTCTATCGACTATCCCTTCCATGCATAATTTTGTATGTCTCAATCATGTCCCCCCTCAGGCGCCTTTTTTCTAGACTGAAGAGCCCCAAACGCTGCAGTCTTTCTTCATAAGGGAGGTGCCCCAGCCCCGTAATCATTTTTGTCGCTCTCTTCTGCACCTTTTCCAACTCCACTATGTCCTTTTTAAGATGCGGCGACCAGAACTGGACACAATATTCCAGGTGTGGCCTTACCATCGATTTGTACAATGGCATGATAATATTGGCTGTTTTATTCTCAACCCCTTTTTTAATGACCCCAAGCATGGAATTGGCCTTCTTAATTGCTGCTGCACACTGGGTCGATACCTTCATAGAATTGTCCACCAGCACCCCAAGATCTCTCTCCTGAGCTGTCACAGACAGCTCAGAACCCATTAGCCTATAGGTAAAGTTTTGGTTTTTTGCCCCAACGTGCATCACTTTACATTTGTCTATGTTGAAACGCATCTGCCATTTGGCTGCCCATTCCCCCAACTGGGAGAGATCCTTCTGGAGCTCTTCACAATCCTTTCTGGTTTTTACCACCCGGAAAAGTTTTGTGTCATCCGCAAACTTGGCCACCTCACTGCTTATCCCTGTCTCCAGGTCATTTATGAATAAGTTGAAAAGCACGGGCCCCAAGACAGATCCCTGGGGCACTCCACTTTTCACCTCTCTCCATTGTGAAAATTGCCCATTGACCCCCACTCTCTGTTTCCTGGCCCTCAACCAATTCTGGATCCATAAGAGGACCTGCCCTCTTATTCCCTGACTGTGAAGTTTCTTTAGCAGTCTTTGGTGGGGGACCTTGTCAAATGCCTTCTGAAAATCTAGGTATATGATATCCACAGGTTCACCCACATCCACGTGCCTGTTGACCTTTTCAAAGAATTCCAAAGCGTCCCAGGACCTTCACAGCCTCTTCACAGTTTGGGATGGTAAAGAGAGATGGAGTCGAGTGTCATCAGCATATTGATGACACCCCACTCCAAACCCCCGGATGATCTCCCCCAGTGGTTTCATGTAAATATTGAAGAGCACAGGGGGATAAAGCAGAACCCTGAGACACTCCCTATTGTAAAGGCCAAAGTGCCGAGCAGGTGTCCCCCAGCA
>JAJKFI010009731.1:103-15760 GCA_029204185.1 Lerista edwardsae
AGAGAGAGAGAGAGAGAGAGAGAGAGAGAGAGAGAGAGAGAGAGAGAGAGAGAGAGGCTGTCAATATAAGTTTGCATACAGATCTGATTGATACACTGCTCTTATCAACCAATGTGTAGCTTGACCCTGAGTGTGCATCCAGAGGAAAACCTGAAGTTGTAACCTGGGCAGAGATGAGTGAGGCAGCCTCTTTGAACTGCACATGATTCTGCTGTGCTTATTGCTGGTAATGATCATAAACAAATGTTTGTTTTTGAAGAATTTATACCCCACCTTTCCCATGCCGCAGCAAATGCCCAAGGCGGCTTACATGGGCAGGCTAGTCTAAACCACCATTTTTCAATTGCTTTTTTAAAAAACAAATATACTGTGTTCTGTGATTCACCAAATCCTCAGTCCCAGGTGTAGCCTTCACGGTGTGGTTTTCTCCTCTGGCCATGTGACATGGAGATCCGACAGGTGATCATAAGTCCAGCCTGGACAGGTCCTCAAGGTTGGACTCCATTCTTTTGCTGGCTGGCCTTCTCACAACATTCCCGCACTGGCTAATCAGGTCCACAGTGACTCTGCTTTGCCACAACAGGTACTGCAGGTTGTCACAGCCTGGCATTCTGTCTCCCATCCAAAAATAGACCACAGATTCTCCTTTTAGCACCACTTTTAAAAAATGAGAGTCTATCATGAGGTACTGGACAAAAAAAGGAGATTTAGAAAGAAACAGTATTTTATTTATTAATAATAATAATTAACAAATTAATAATAATAATCAGGGTCCTGTGTCCCTGAGGCTGCTAGAGACCATATATACAGTATCTTTATGAAGACAGATTCTCCCTAGATATGGAGTTCAGCTACTGTTCCCCCCAAACCTTTATAGATATTCCAGGGTACCCAGAAGGCTGAACTGGACAGCAAGATGTGCCTGCCCACCTGGCAGTTCGAAAGCACATAAAAATGTGAGTAGATAAATAGGGACTACCTCAGTGGGAAGGTAACGGCATTCCGTGCGCCTTGGCGTATAGTCATACTGGCCACATGACCACAGAAGTTTGTCCTCGGACAAACGCCAGCTCTACAGGCTTAGAAACAGAGATGAGCACCGCCCTCTACAGTCTATCACGACTAGACCATTCGGTCGTGGGGAAACCTTTACCTTTTTAGAAAAGACAAAAGGCTGACATTGGGTTCACTTGCGATCTACAGCACGCCAACTACTAGAGAAAATAGGAAAATGTGACATTTTAATTGGTGGGTCTGAAGATGACCTCATAGGTCCAGCTAACAATTCTCTTCTGCAAACCAGGCAAGGGTGCTTGCAAAGTTTCTTAACCCCTAGTGTTTCAAAAACCTTTCACAACCCACCAAAAATCAGCTCACAAACCACTGGTGGGTCCTGACCCACCGTTTGGGAAACACCACTAGGTGCCAGAATCACCCTTAAAGTTCCCAAATTGAGGATCTGTTGGAATAGTGGGGCTTTCTTTGATGCTAGGATGGAAGTATTGTGCAGACTGAAATAGGCTTGCCTATTATACCACTGTCTGTAATCTCTGTAATGACAGCCATAATGCTTTAAATAAAAAACACCGGCACAATGTGATTGCTGTGCTGCAGATACTGTAGCAGACTCTGCCTGGTAATGTATGTGTTAAATAAACTCCCTAAATGCCTGAAAAAAAAGACAATGAATATCAGTTCATATGCTTGAGAACAAATGATTACAATGCCATATTACTGCAGGCAATTAACTTAGACTTTATTTAAGATTTACTTGTTCACAGTTAGCAGGGATACATCCCTCCTGGGTTGTGACCAGATGTTTTTAGCATGCAGGCTGTAATTTCAGCATTTGGAGGAGTCTGTGCTTCAGTGGTGCTGGAGGCAACTCTGTCTACCAAGTCACTGAAATTGGGCTGTCTGGTGGACAGCACAGAAGAGGCAACCTGAGGATGCACCAGTTTATGCTGCTGCAAGCGCATGGATCCTGTGGAGCTGACTGTGTGAACTAATGGAATCCGTGGCTGCTCTTTTCCCTCACAGGGACACATATGTAGGCACAGACAGACCACAGCCTCCCTGACCCATTCTCATGTCAAGATGAGTGCCACATCATTTGCTTGGGAATTGAGCCAGCAAAAGTCATTCTCAACAGCACCAGAAATGAGAGTGCTCAGCATAGCAGCCAAAAAGCCAGGCACAGGACTCACTGCCCATGGATCCCACAAGATGTAAGGCAAGCCATTTGAGATTACAGATGGGCCACAGCTTTATGGAATCACCAGCACATACTGCAACGGGTCCTAACTATCCTGATGCGCCGCCACCACCCTCCTTAATGCAGGCTGTTGTCAGAATGGCTGGAATTGTTCCTGGAAAGGGAGGATGCTGGGTATTTGTGGCAGGGAGTGGAGGGAGAATTTTGAATCTCATGCAGAGCTCCCTGGGTCCATGCATAGGCTGCTAACCTGTACCTTAGACGTTACCTGCCAAAGTAGTTACAGTAGCTACAGTAGTTACAAAGTGGCTGCTTCATTCCAGTGCCCGCCTTTCCCAACCTTTGGAGGCCTTCCCTGGGCATGATACCTAAAAAGGAACCAGGTTGGGTCGCACTTGACTCGCCATCTCTCCTCCAGTCTGTTATTCCACTCATGTTCAGTGTGCTACACATCCTTCACTGCAGCAGTGGCCACCTTAAAGGGTTTGTGTGTGTTCCTTTTCTAGGTCCTCCTTTGTTTGCAACTGGCAGTTGGTCCTTTTCCTCTTTCGTTCCACATTGGCCTTTTGCGCAAGTGGGGCTGAGGTGCCTATGGGCATCCGCCCTCTCTGAAACTCACAGCAAACAAGATAGGCCCATCAACCCTCCCCAGTGGCATTCCTAGAGGAGGCAAAACGCTAGGTTTGGCAGGAGTCTGAGCTCCTGTGTAACGTGGTACCTTCTTCTCATCTCCAGAGCCATTCGCAGCTCGGAGGGCAAAGCCTCAGAGCCAGCTGTCCAAGCCACAAATAGCTCTGGAGGGGAAGGACTGCATTACACAGGAGCTCAGGCTCTTGTAACAGCATTTCCCTCCCCCAAGTAGGAATGCCACTGACCCTCCCCTCACGTTTTTCCATTGTTTGCACGTCTGCCACCCAAAACTCAAAAAATAATGGCCTAACCCACACATTAAAAGCAATGTGTCATTTCTGCCCTGAGATTGTCTGCTCAGTCCAAGTTGAACATACTTGTGGTTAAGCACCTCTGGTCTCTAGTATCCAGTTATGGAACTCTCCTGGCCACTAATAGGCTGGCCATAACTGAAAACAAGACAAAATGAGCCTTCTTTGGCCTGGTTCAGCAAGGGGAGGATTTACATTTCCTTCAAATGAAGTTTGACCTCATGACTTTGTGAATGAATCTCAAATGGGTTCTGCTTTAAAAATATATACTGACAGGTTTTTATTATGTGACAAGTCATTGATGCAGAAAGCTGTTATCAGAAACAGTTTTTTAAATGGCAGATCATATGATATCTATAAATAAACACTTGGCTGGATCACTGTTTACTGAGACCAATGAGGAGTCACGCCAAACAATGTCCCTCTGGCCTAATTCAGATGCCACTGTTGCTGCATACAGGGCTGCCCACCCATGAGGCAGAGTGGAGTTGCTGTTCAAAATGGCAGGCTGGAAGAGAAGGCAAATCAGAGTATTTTATTCTGGCCTGAGGACTCAAGAAGCACATGGAAGCACACTCTGGCATGGGCCATCAGGTAGAGCAATGGGAGGCCAAACTGCAGCTTGTGGGCCACATACGTCTCTTTGACATAATGTGTCACTCTCACGAAATATGTTGGCTGAGCTCCTTTTTGCATCGCAATTAATACAAAAGGTAAATAAGACATTTTCAAGCTTTATATAGTTATTTACTGGGTACAAATTGAGAGTCCACTGGATTAAAACTTAAGTTGAATGTTCATGGTGAGTCAATTGATTTAAAGAATTGAAATGCTTCTTAAATATTGCAGCTCTGAAACATCTGATGTTTATTATACTATGTTCCTCACTGGCTTGCTCATTTAACATTGCACCTTATCTAGGATTATTGTGTAAAGGCAACCCCCCTTTTTGAAATTCATAGTTGGCAATCTTGATTCATAGTGACATTTTTCAATCAGCATGACCTATTAATCAGGCTCATTCATCCTTTATGTACTGCCAAAAATCATCCCTGGTGCAAACAGCCATTCCATCCGGGATGATTGTGAAGACCCCCAACTACAGTCCCCAGGGGTCTTTTCTGGGGTCAGCCACCCCAGACTGAACTCCTGACTGCCTTGTGTGTGGTGTTTTGCAGAGGTGCAACTTGTCGCGAAGACCCCTGGGAGCTGTAGTTGGGGTCTTTGCATTCCTCCCAGCAGAATGGCAGATGCTGTTCACTCAGGGGAAGGGTCCAGAGGGGACCAGATATGGCCTGTGGGCCAGAGTTTGGAGCCCCCTGTGCTAGAGGTTTCAATTTAATACCAATCCTTTACAGCCAAACCCATTAAGTCCATAAGAGCTGGGTGGATACTACATCACTACCTTCATTTGACAAAAGTTTGTGATAGTCATGGAGATCACATTTCAGTATTCAACGTTTTACCAACCTTTGAAAGGCTGGGAAGCTGTATCTGCAGGAATGAGTTTGCTGTGCTCTCTGATATCTAGGTTAATTTGGAAGAAAAATAAAAACTCTGAAAATGGCGAGCATAGGTCAGCTGGTGACCTCCATCCCTACTGCCTGATGGCCTGCCTCAATTGAACTAGCAGCGTTTTGGCTGGCTTTCATCTGCTCAGCTTAGTTCAAGCCTAAGCTCTGTCTTGTCTGATGTTAATGACATACTCTCATTTCCGGGCACAGTCAGGGTGGATGGGTAGAAATCGCTCCTCTTTTTGGGGAAAAAAATGAGATTTATGAGAGCAATGAAAGGACTGGCACTGCTCTGCCCAGTAATGAGCAGCTGTTCTCTGCCAATTGCGCTGGATGCAATTGGATGGTTCAATTGGAGCATCAGAGGGCAGTGGCAGGGGAAGAGCAGTCCTTCTGGACGCCATTGTGAAAGTATAGCAGCCATTGTTGTTCCAGGGGATGGAACTAATGATGTGAACGCTGCACAATAGAAATTGCCAATTAACAATTGAAACAGAAGCATATGGATCCTAAAAAGCGTTTGAAGCAAATGAGCTTTCCACAAAACCCGTGAACGTCGCTGTTGAATATTCTCCAGCTGTTCTTTGAATGTTTGCCAAATATCCACCAAATATTTGCCATCTGAACTTAAGAGCAGTTAATGCTCAATTTTCATATTTGAATAGAACCATGAATAGTTTATAGCTGTTATTTGACGTTCTGAGCAGAGCATGCTCAGTGGCTCCTACTCACAGTCTAGGGCTGTGGTTTCCAAAATGTTTGAGCTCTAGGACCCCCTTTTAAAATAACACTCTGTCAGAACCCACCTAGCTGTATGAGACTTTTTAAAAAAAATTTCACTTTGCCAGCTGCTTAAGGTTCTGATTTTACTATAGCAGGGAGAGCATAAGAACATAAGAAGAGCCCTGTTGGATGGCCAAAGGCCCATTTAGTTCAGCTTCCTGTATCTCAGTGGCCCAGCAGATGCCTCAGGGAGCACACAAGACAACAGGATGCCTGCATCCTATTGCCACTCCCCTGCACTGGGCAAGTAGCCTACCACTAATGTAAGGAGCCTATAGCCCACAATGGACTTTTCCTCCAGAAATATGTCCAATCCCCTTTTAAAGGCACCCAGACCAGATGCCATCGCCACCTCCTGTGGCAAGGAGTTCCACAGATTAATTACCCACTGGGTAAAAAAAGGGGAGGGGACACACAGTGCTTTCTGGAATGTTTGTTGAGCTTTATGTTCATTAGATCAGGACCATGCTGGCACCCTGGCATTCCCCCTCACCAGCCTTTGATAAGAACTGAGGCATGGTTAACTAGTTGTGAGTAAGCATGCACGCTTGGCTCAGTTTCTCTTTCCATAGGGCTCAGAACATTTTCCTTGTCAGGGTGGAGGGGGGAACCTTCCTTCTAGAGTGTTTGTTGGGCTGGGACCGTTCATTGGGCAGGACCGTTCTTGTGGTGGTGTTTCCCTCAGCCTTCCCTTCAAAGAGGCTGCTGCCTTATTTATGAATGCCAAGGGGTGTGCCTATAATGGTTATTGGGCAGAAATGCTCCCGCCCCAGCAGCTTGTTTAAGCCTTGATGCACAGAGCTAATTTGCCTTCTCAGTTCTGTGACCTACCAAAAATTAGGTTGCAGACCACTTGTGGGTCCCGACCCACAGTTTGGCAACTGCTAGTGTCGAGAATGAAGAGTTTAATTCCATTTGAAGTTAATTGTTTAGGCCTATGATAAATTGAATGCTTAGCCAAAGACCACATGGGAAATCATTGGACGAACCTGAAAGTTCTTCAGTCATAATCTCTCTCCTATCCATTAAGCCATGTTTCCTGTTGTTGTTCAGGAAATGGACGTAATGTCATAATGGACATTGAAGGAGTTCAGTCAGGTAGGCTTTGAACCATTCTTTAACAGTCCTTGAAATCCTGATATTTTATTTGATTCCGGTGACGTTATTTTTCACTCTTGTAATGGAATCATTTTTCTTATTTTCAGTGAGTATTTTCTAGAGGGTTCTTAAGGTGAAAAACAAGTTGGTGAAAAGCAAGTTGGTGAAAAACAAGTTGGATCCTTAAGACTATTGATTAGCCTTGAGGGAAAACCACCTCTAATTGTTCCTGATCAAAATGTCACTTGGAAATTGTTTTTGGCATGCACAATTACAATTAAAAAATAGCATATCATTCTCCATGCCCATTCTCCATTTATAGTATGATTTTTTAGGACAACCTCATCCAATTAGCAAGAAGAGTTGGGATGGAGGTATTCCTTATTCAATAAGGAATTACGCTCCCATTGTAATAATTCTCTTTTAATGCACCCCAAAATCCTATCTACCACAATGGAAAAATAGCATCTTCACTAAGTAATCTACAACTGTAGGCATATCTTTTAAGAATTAACAGCCCAATCCTGACTGGATATATATCTGCACTGCGAAGTAGTTGGGCCGGGACAGTCTGCTGTATCTTAATTACAGAGTCCCTGCACTGGTGGACTCCTTGAGGCAAGGGGACATTTGTCCTCTTTCCCTGGGGTAGGTACCAATAACTGCCATGGGGCTACTCAGATCTGCAACAGCAGAATTGCTGGCTAAGTTTGAGAACCCCCCCGTTGGTGGATCAAATCCAGGAAAAGGGGTAGGGTCTGGTGGCAGCCTCTGCCACTGTCCCTGCCCTCTCCCAGGCCAAGTCTCCCCTCTGCATTAACCCTTTCCCCTTCGTCCCCCTGCACTCCTTCACCCTGGTCCATCTCCACACCACTCAGCATGGTTCGTATTCGGCACTTTTGTGATAGCTATCACCATGGCACCACATGCTAAATCAGCACAGCAGCCTTGGAGGATTACCCCATCATTCACACTGTTCAAGGGGACTTACCCCTGGGTAAGTGTGCCAAGAATTGCAGCCCTGGTTCATCAGACTTACCTACCACAGTATGTCTATTCAGGGGCATCACTGGGGGTGGGGTGGGGGCAGTGGTGGGATTCAAATAAATTAACAACCGGTTCTATGATGTCATAGCTGGAGCCAAAAAAAAACCCCCGAAGCCAGCCGAGGTAAGCGAGTGGGCAGGGCCCGGCCATTTAACAGCCAGTTCTGTAGAACCTGGGCGAACCCCCTGAATCCCACCACTGGGTGGGGGTGCAGCCAGCACCAGGTGTCACCCTCAGATTGCAAACCTCACCTGGTGTTAGTCTGGCACAGTTAGGCCAGCAAAGTTTGGCTGGCACAAGGGCCACTGTAAAGCACATATGGACCACTTTTGGAGTCAGGGAGGATGGCATACCTCTGTGTGCTGGTCCAAATATACTTTACAGTGTCCTTTGTGCCAGCCAAACTTTGCTGGCCTAACTTCGCCAGCCTAACTCCAGGTGAGGATTGTGCTTTCAGGCAGACACCCAAATGTCCGAGCCTCCATCAGGATAGCTGCAAGATGGTGGAATCATTGCTGGCTGCTGCTACTGGATTGCGAAAAAGCTCTCTGCTCTCTTGGCCCTTTCTAGGCCTAGTAGTTGTTTTGTATTCAATCTGAGGGGTGAATATTGGCCAAAGAGGCTAGTTTAGGCTATAGGTAGCTGTTCCCCAGAGGGACGTAGTGGCACAGCGGGTTAAACACTGCTGCTGGGCTTTCCAACCAGAAGTTTGGGAGTTCAAGACTGCACGATGGAGTGAGCTCCCATCGCTTGTCCCAGCTCCTGCCAACTTAGCAGTTCGAAAGCACCTAAATGCAAGTAGATAAATAGGGACCACTTCAGTAGGAAGGTAAAGGCATTCCGTGCGCTATGGCGTAGAGTCATGCCGGCCACATGACCACGGAGGCTTGTCCTTGGACAAAACGCTGGCTCTACAGGGTTTGAAATGGAGATGAGCACCGCCCCCTACAGTCAGTCACGACTAGACCATTCGGTCGTGGGGAAACCTTTACCTTTACCTTTAGCTGTTCCCCACTGCAGCCTTTTGCAGCAGGCAGGCAGCCCAATCCTATCCTGCACTGGAACAGGCATTCCAGTTTCCAGCGCAGGGTTGGAGGTGACTGAAGTGCAGAGTAAGGGGACTTATGTCCCTTTACCCTGAGTAATGCAATGGGGTGGCACTGAAATAGCTGGCGCAGGTTCAAGCAGCTTAGTGTAATACCGGGCTGCTTGGGAGGGGACTTACAATCCAGCCTAAGTGCTGGAGGCCGGTTCCATTCCCCTCCTAAGCCCAGTCCTTCCGCTGACACACCCTCCCACACCTTCTCCCACCCCACCCTTCTTCTGCCCTCCCCCTGCCCTCCCCAAGCACCTGCACTTGCTACCCTCAGCTGGCACTTACATACCCTGTCCAGTTTGCACAGGGCCTGGATTTCAGTTCAGCTTCTTCCAGAATCATTGCAGATGTGCCTTATGGCATGCTTGCGACACATGCAGGCTGGTTCAAGTCGCAGTGGCCCAATGAGCTCTTAGGATTATGCCCTGAATCACCTAACCCTGCTCCCCACTTTGCATTCAGGTAATGGGTACAATAGCAAAATACCGCCTCCAAAAACCTTATAGTAAGTATGTAGCTTACAGATGTGATTTGGTTAATGTATATGAAAGGAGGGGGTATACTAGAGTGGTGGTATGTGCATATTCATGATTTCCTTTTAAATGAGACTTTCGTTTTCAGAAATGCTTTTTGCGGGGGATGTAACAAAAGGATGCTCATTGCTAGCTCCCATAAATGGGGAAGAATGCAGGTTGTTTGTGTTCCAAGCCGAGCCGACAACCTTCACTCTCTTGAAATGGAGTCCATGTGTTCGGCAGGGGCATATTGCAACCAAAATCCATTTGAAAATAGATTGGCCTTGAAGCTACTGGACTTATGCAAATTCTGTAATCTTGTTATGTGAAACATCTCGTTTGTATAGGTAGCCAGAGAAAGGAAAGATACAAATTAAATTATTTTGTCTATATTCAAATCTTGGGGCTAAGTGATTCTGAGAAGCATGAGACCTATTGATTTGCCTTAAAGAACACCACCATTCCCCCAAAGGGAATGGGGGGGGTGTATCTTTGCCTCATTACAACGTATGATGAGAAGTTTCCAACGAGAGCTGCCTTGGTTAGAATGGCCTAAGCAGCAGGTGGAATTTTGGCTCCTATACATGAACTAGCCTGGCCCAATCTAAGGTGACAGAGTGGAAAGCTGGCATTTAACTGAAGATTCCCAGGGGTCAGTGGTGGAGCTTGGGTGGAGTGCATTCAACCTCACCTCGTTGGCTGGCAGTATAATGATGGGGGCAGATGCTGTCTTTGCCCCAACGTGTTTTGCACATTTGTGAAGCGTGTTGACTGAGATATCCCAGCTCCTCTTGTGCAAAAGTGTGCTTTGAAAAGCAAGACTTAAAGGACTCCTCAAGAGAGAGGGATCAAACCACCCCACTTCCACCCCGACTGAAAACATGGCTCAATCCAATTAAGGGCACAATCCTAACTTGGAGTTAGGCCGGCACAGTTAGGCCAGCAAAGTTTGGCCAGCACAAGGGCCACTGTAAAGCGTGTTTGGACCACTCTCAGAGTCAGGGAGGATGGCACATTTAAAAACAATAATTACAAACAATATTAAAATAATTGAAATTTAAAACAAAATGCCCCGTGGATCCTAAAATATACAAAGAGAGTATAAAAAAAAAACAGCCAGCCTGTCAACAATTAAAAGCTTGTTGAAATAAGAAGGTCTTCAGCCCCCGCCGAAATATTGCCAAAGAGGGAGCAGCTCTCAATTCTAAGGGAAGGGTATTCCAAAGTCGGGGGGCCACCACCGAGAAGGCCCTGTTTCTGGCCGCCATCCCTCTCACCTCTCCTGGTGGCGGCACAGTCAAAAGCCCCCCCCCAGATGACCTAAGAGGCTGGGCAGGATTATATGGAAGGAGGCGGTCCCTCAAATACCCTGGACCCAAACCGTAAAGGGCTTTAAAGGTCAAAACTAGCACTTTGAATCGGGCCCGGAAAGGAACTGGCAGCCAGTGTAGTCGCTGAAGCAACGGCTCGACAGAGTCAAACCGATTGACCAAAGTTGACCAACTCTTGAAGGCTACTGGATATCGATATAGGTTTTGGAGTGATTGAGATTGTGTGTGTGTGTGTGTGTGTGTGTGTGTGTGTGTGTGTGTGTGAGAGAGAGAGAGAGAGAGAGAGAGAGAGAGAGAGAGATGCTGACACCAGCAAGCAGTTTTTTTTTAAAAAAAAAATAGCAAATGAATTTCTGACAAGGCACAGTAGATGGAATTTCAGTCATGCCTCAGTATCTGCTGGGGTTCTGTTCTGGAGCGCATTGTGGATACCTGAAACCGTGGATACTGGGGACACCTTTTTAAAGGGGAACATCAGTGCTTTTTATGCAATAAGGGAAAAAAAAGAGATTTGTTTAATGTTACCCTATCTTTTTTTTTGAAATTTTTTTATTTTATTATATAAAGAAAAAGGTCGGATAATATAACAAAGGAAGATAGGGGATTGGAATAGGTTTACACATGAGGTTACTGAACCAGAAATACTATTAACCTTTAGTACCCATTCAAAGCCTTCTACTACTCAAATCAATCTAACAAATGTTACCCTATCTTTTTAATAGGCATGGTATCTGTGGATAACTGGAACCATGGATACCACATCAGTGAATACTGGGGCACGCCTGTACAATCCATCCATCCATCCATCCATCCATCCATCCATCAACAGGATTTATATACCGCTTTTCAACACAAAGTTCACAGAGACCTATTCCTTTATGCATAACACTTATCTGAGGCTGTGAAAATGCAATCCGGAATACAAGAGTCCCAAATATTCGCTGCATTAGTAAAATTTTAATAGCTGCCATGTAGTAAACTGTAATGCTCTGTGAACTGTTATCATGGAACATTGTGGGGAAAGCTGTCCCTTGCCGCAAACTGTGTTGCTCTTGATTACCCAGCCTGTGCAAGTGGCTTACGCAGGAGATAGCCCAGTCCTTCTCAGCAATAGTCCAGTACTGCGAACAAAACAAGCAATTAATACTCTGATGGGCAACGAAGGTAAGCAACAGCAGTCTGCTAAGCCAGTAATGAAGAGCAATGATAAGCAAAAGCAAGCCAGGCAGCACATTTAACAAATATAAGCAGCAGCAGTAACTGCATACTAAGATTGGGATGAGGATAAGCAGTGGCAAGCTCGTTAGCACTTTGATGGAAACCGTGGTGCAACATAACAAGTCAATCAGCACTTTTAATGAGAAATGATGCACACTTGCAGCAGGGCATTAATAGGCTTGCAAAGCAACCATTTCAAAACTCCTACCCTTGCAAAAAATTATACCTCGTCTTTATGGATACATATCCTGGACATGCAATGTTATTTTTCAATGGGGGAACATCCGGCAGATTCCCTTGACAGTTCCGACTTCATAAGGAGCCAGGCATTCAAAGCCTTCAGCCAAGTGATGAATTATCAATCACTAGGCCCTCCATTCCTCCCCATTTCAAAGGGATTATAGACATGTGGTTGGAGAAGGTGCTGTTCATGGCAGGAGAGACCAGCTCACTGCATGAAGAGAGCCCCCAAAGGGTGAACTTTTAGGCAACTGTTACAGCTAGAAGGCTCTGTGATTCTATCAAGAGTCAGCCTAATACCTGAATTTACATCTTTGTGAAATGTAAACACAGGGTGGTCAGCAGTATGATACAGCTGCAAAGAAGGCTAATGCAATTTTAGCCTGCAGAAATAGCCATGGCGTCCCAGTCACAAGAAGTTGAGGTTCTGCTTCACTCTGCATTGGTGCGACATTACCTGGAGTACTGTGTTCAGTTCTGGGCACCACAGTTCAAGAAGGATGCAGCCAAACTGGAGCAGGTTCAGAAAAGAACAACGAAGATGATCAGGGGGCTGGAAAACAAGTCCTATGAGGAAAGGTTGAGATAACTTGGTATGTTAAGCTTGGAGAAGAGAAGACTGAGAGGGGATAGGATAGCACTCTTCAAAAATCTGAAGGGCTGTCATAAGGAAGAAGGAACAAATTCGTTCTCATCTGCCTTTGATAGTAGGACTAGGTCCAATGGGTACAAACTGCAAGAGAGGAGATTCCGGTTGGACATCAGGAAGAATTTCTTGACAATAAGGGTGGTTCGACAGTAGAACAGATTGCTTAGGGAGGTGGTGGATTCTCCCTCACTGGAGACCTTCAAGCAGAGGCTTGACAGGCACCTGCTGGAGATGCTCTAGGAGGATTTCCTGCTACAGGCAGGGGGTTGGACTAGATGACCTTGTAGACCCCTTCCATGATTCAATGACTGCTGAAGAGAAAAGAGCTTGCTCTTCTGGCTATTTATAATATTTATTACACCACTGAGCAGGGTCTCAATGTATCCTCTCAAAATATCCTCTTTTTTTGGTATGGGAAGAGTGCAAGTGATGGTGAGGGAGGAAATAGGGAGATGGGCTGAGAGCAAATTGAAAGCCAAGTAGTGAAAGTGAGGAAAGGAACAGTATATCAAGAAGACACTTGAGCTGAGGCCGAGGGAATGAACTTTGTATAGTCTTATAAAGGCAGAAAGTCTGAAGGGACATGTTAAAAGTTTAGAAATACCTTCCAGGTAACAGTATAAATGAAGGAAGGGAATTACTCACAGTTTTAGAAGTAGGTTGTAGAAAGAATCATACCCTGAAGCTATGGAAGGAATATGTAGGTTAGACAAAGAAACCTTTTTAATAGTTAACGGCTAATAGGCTGATGAACAGATTCCCCAAGGAACAGTAACCATAGCTGCTCAGAGGTACATTTTTTTGTAAAACGATGTGAGGAGTGCTGAACTCCTGAAACTCGTTCAAAATTGTTTGGGCTTCATGAATATATACAATTGTGATATGTATTTACATGCAATCAATTTCTATCATATTGCCCATTAAGTGTGTGTGTGTGTGTGTGTGTGTGTGTGTGTTCCTTTCGTGGTTTGCGCTTTTCAATTCATTCATTTAAAAGTCTTACAGCCCAATCCTAAGCTGTCCAAAGTGCCAGTCGCTGCATCCAATGGGAGCCGCAGCAGCCGTCAGAGGCTCCCCGGGGGATGGTGGTGTTTGTTCCCCTCCCTGGGTCAGGGCGCTGACTTTAGGGCACTTTTATGACGCCGGTGCCAGTGCTATGAGTGTACTGCCAGAGCTGAGGTTGGGGCCTTATATCCCACCTGTCTCATGACTTGGGGTGCCCAAAGTGGTTTGACAATAAAACAAAACAAAAGATAATCGTAACAATTAATTAAAACTTTAAAAAATAAAATGCAGTGTAAAACCTAGCAAATCACACACCCACACACACAGGGTTGCTTAGACAAAGGACAGAAGCCAGAAGGGTTAGATCCTTCTCCTATTATAGAAGTATTAGTTGTAATATAAGCTATTATAACTTAAGATGCAATCCTATTCACTTATCTGGGAGTAATTCCCATTGAATTTAATGACTTACTTCTGAGTAGGCATCAGACATGTCATGTAGTGGGTATGCGGGTACCCGTTCCTAGGATTAGGGCTGGCCCCGCCCATTCGCCCACCCACTCATCGACTCCATTGGCGCTCTGCTCTCCCCCCCTGCAACATTTGAATTGCCTGCACGTTTGAGTTGCCTGCACGTTCTCAGAGCCAGGCAGGCAGGCAGGCAGGCAGCGGAGCGAGGGAGACCGATGGCAGCAGCAGCGTGAGCAGGTAGGCTGCCTGGGGCTCCCTCCCGAGGAGGCACGGCAGTTCCTGGGAGGGGGGAATTGGTAGCCTGCGCGGCGGCCCCGGAGAAGGCCCAGGATTCCTGGGCCTTCTCCCGGGCCGCCGTGCGGCCTACCGAGGAGGTGCGGCGGTTCCTGGGGGCGATTCCTGGGTTCCGGCTATGACCTCACTTCCGGTGGGTGGGCCCCGACACAAGTGCCAATCAAAAGTGAGTACCTGTTGCTAAATCATTTAGATGCAATTACTGGTAGGCATGCATGCCACAGTGCTATCATTCCAGTCTCCTGCCCAAACTTAAGACACACAGTTCCTTTCCAATTCAGAGATTGCTGGGAAGGGGGGGGGGCAGCGCCGGCAAGCAAAACTGGAACTATTTCCAGGGGTGGGGAGAGGTCAATCTTGGAGCAACTGTGGGGTGAAGGGAGATAGAGGGAAAATCTATAAATATAAAGAACGTATGTATGTATGTATGTATGTATGTGCCACATAGGCTCCGCAAGGCCTGGAGCGATCGACACAAAACTTGGCAAGCATACACCTTGCGGCCTGGCGACAAACACTGCGGGGGTCAGGCCCCCCTGGCGCCCCCGGGGGTGGGGGTACATGGGGGTCCCTGCATGAAAATGGTCGAAAACGGCCAAAATTGGCGTCGAATCCATAGTTTCCGGGGTCGCTAAGACAAGGGGCGACGCTCCCAATGCTGTTGGAGTCTGGGTGTGGGCCCCCCTTGGCGTGGGGGGCGAGAAGGGGTGGAAAACAAAACGTCTGCCATGCCCTGCTGGAACGCCTGGAGCGATTGGCACCAGACTCGGCACGCACATGCCTTGTGGCCTGGTGACAAACACTGCGGGGGGCAGGCCCCCTTAGCACCCCTGGGGGTGGGGGTACACAGGGGCCCCCACGTGAAAATGGTCGAAAACGGCCAGAATCTGCATCGAATCTGTAGTTTCCGGGGTCGCCGAGACGAGTGGCGACGCTCCCGACGCTGTTGGAGTCTGGGTTTGGCCCCCCCCTTGGCATGGGGTGCGAAACAACACATCCACCATGCCCTGCTGGTTTCCGGGGCCGCTGAGACGAATGTCAACGTTCCCGACGCCATTTGAGTCCATGTTTCAACTTGGGACAATTTGTTGCCCGGGCAACGCTGGGTAAAAAAAGCTAGTTTGAAATAAAGGGAAGGGGGAGAGCGGAGACCAGGAGAGAAGAGAAGATAGATTTCACAACTCAGAAGAGAGAGAGAGAGAGAGAGAGAGAGAGAGAGAGAGAGAGAGAGAGAGAGAGA
>JAJKFI010009756.1:0-25191 GCA_029204185.1 Lerista edwardsae
TTGTTAATGGCACTAAGGAAAGCAATTTTAGCGCCATTTCTAAGAACATGGGGCAGGGTCAATTTCATTTATATATTGGAGTCCTGACACAAAACAAGTTGAAGATGCCTGATCCGATGCCCTACAAGGGAGTGCTATGTCGAGCTTTCAAACAGCATCTTTCTGATCCCTAAAGCAGTCCAAAATACTCAGGCACAGGTCGAATTATTGATTTGACTGTGTCCTGCATCTAAAAACCTCCAGTGATATCCGGTCTGAAGAGATTTGTAGCATTGATTTTTTTAAAATAAATGGATTAAAACTAAACAAATCCAAAAGCAAAAGGGGATTTTGTGCAGCCAAGCCACACATATACTCCAAACCTGTGCTGGATCACATGACTTTTCAAGCAGCTTCTTCCTTCAAAGCGCGGCCTTCTTAATTTCTGTTGCATTTCAATACTAAATACCGCAAACATTCACTGAAGGAAAAGCTGCAGCAGAAGATGCTGCCCCAAAGAACGTGGATTCCACTTTTGTGGAATGAAAGCCCTATTCAGACGTCATATGTATGGTGATGAATTGCACAGGGCAGTGTTATTCAAACTGTGGGTCAGGACCCACTTGGTGGGTCCCAACCTTATTTCAGGTGGGTCACAGAAAGCTGGGAGCAGCCATCTTGGAAACTGGAGACCTGACTCTTGTTATATTCCTTTTGTGAGTGTTAACAGTTAGAATTTTTCAAGTGAGATTTTTTTTTTCTAATTTTGTTTTTAGTTCATTTCTTTTACATCGTATTTTGCCCTCACCTTGCTTTCTGTCTGGGATGTTTCCTGGTTGTACAATTGCTGCAGTCCAAGACTGCAGATTTTCATTGCAGAGGAGTGTCAATTTATTACAATAAAATGACAGCTCTTCCTGCTTGATGATGTCACTTCTTCCCACAAAATCACTTCCAGGTTAATGACATCACTTCTGGTGGGTCCCGATATGAGTGCCATTCTAAAAAGTGGATCCCGGTCTAAAAAGTTTGAATACCACTGGCATAGGGGACAAGGTCAGGATCTGACAGTGCCCCCTACAAGCATCCATCATAACTTCTGAACAGCACCTACATGTATACAAATTGTATGTACATAGGACTTGTCACACTTAACCTTTGGGGGGGCGCTCATTCCTGAGTACAGGGGGTAAATTGTACCTAGGCCCACAATCAAAAGGGGGGGCTAGGAGCCAATGGAGGGAGCCCCAAAATATTCTGGAATCTTACATTTTCCTGCCTGGGCAGGAGGTCTAGTCCAGAGGGTAGAACCGCAGTTAAGCCCAAAGATAAGATCAGAAGGTCGCCAGTTTGAGGCCATTTGGAAGCTTCAGTGAGCTGCGAGACTTTGAGAACACGACAGATAATCTCTGAGCTGTCTCCAGCTGCTTGTGAGAGAGGAGTAGTGCTGGGCCAGCTGCTTCTTTGGGGAGAGCAAAGAACCTTCGGTGGGTCCCGACACGACAGCCATTCTAAAAAGTGAGTCCCAGTCTAAAAAGTTTGAATACCACTGCTCTAGAGATTATTTCATCTGGGCATTCAGCCTTAATAGACTGATTTTCCAGATCTCGAGAAAAAACGGAAACACGTGACGTGCCACTTTCTGGAAAGCAGAACAGACATTATGGAATTGTAGACCACAAATAAATGCATTGCTTATAAGCTGGCAATGTGTTTGTCTACTTGAATATGACATTCTCCAGCAAACCCAGCTTGTGGAAATACACAAAAAATCAGTTATCCAATATGGTCAGCTTTGATTTAGTAGCAAAACAAAGCAGTATGCCAAGACCCCCATTCTACTGGATAAATCACAAGAATATGTGTTCGCAATAAGCAGAACTGTTGCTGCTGTGGTGCAAAGAGTGTGTTTTTAAAACAACCACCAGCAGGAGATATTTTATGAGGTTGTCAGGCAAACAAACTGGTACATGGAATCTGTTAGATATTTATATCTTTAGTTGTTGACAATGTGCCTGTCTTGGTAACCCTTATCTTTTTGAGCTGTGCCTCTGATAAATAGCAGATTAGTAAATGTGTGAGAATGTTTTAGGCTCCGTTTATATATCATGGGCATGACTGAGCATCAGTTTATTGCATGTTTCTATCTTGGCTAGAGTACTATAATTTTTTTTTAAATCATCACCACCACCCCAAATACCCCATGCAAGCAGCGGTATCATGCAGCTGGAATGCTGGGCGGGAGGAACGCCCCCGGGAAGACAGCGAAACGGACCAGAACACAACGGGCGGGCTGCCACTCACCCGTTCCTCCCGCCCAGTGTTCTGGCTGCATGACGCCTCTGCATGCAAGCCATTCCTCAGAGTCAGAACTAATTGTGAGAGACCATGAACTAATTGTGAGAGACTTCCTTGACCATGAAATGCACAAAACTGGGTTCACCGCTGCAACTGATTTGCATGATGTGGTCTGGATTGCAAATTGCACAAGTCCGCAATTTTATGTTTTCTAAGTTGTTGGAAGTGCAAAACCGTACTGAGAAATTCTATTAATTAAAAACATAAATTGTGGCAATGGCACATATCATGTGTAGCTCCTGTGTAAATCTATGCCATGTTATTAAATGTAAATTTAATTGCCATGTAAATCTAGCCATGTCAACCAAGTAAATAATCTTTGTTATAGTCATACTTCTATTTTTATACCACAATACAGAGATGATATTTTTGAGACTATTTATTTATTTATTTTGAAGAATTTATACCCCGCCTTTCCCATGCTGAAGCAAATGCCCAAAGTGGCTTACATGGGCAGGCTAGTCTAAATCACCATTTTTCAATGGGGTTTTTACAAATACACAGTATTCTGCGATTCACGGAATCCTCAGTCCCAGATGTCGCCTTCACAGTGTGGTTCTCTCCTCTGGCCATGTGACATGGAGCTTCAGCACGTGATCGTAAGTCCAGCCTGGACAGGTCCTCAAGGTTGGACTTGGTTCTTTTGCTGGCTGGCCTTCTCCCCACACTCCACAGTGACTCCGTTCTGCCATAGCAGGTACTGCAACTTGTCACAGCCTTGCATTCCATCTCCCATCCAAAAATAGACCATAGATTCTCCTGCTTAGCTTCAGGCAGTACCAGCAGCTCAACTTCCTGCCCAGATTTAAGGATGATCCTTGATTAATGGTCCAATCCTGTTCACAGTTTGTGTAGAATGGACATTCCACTGGTGCAAGCTGTTGCAAGCATGCCAGAAAGCATGCTGTGTGCTAGCTAGTAGCACTGGCTGGAAGAGCAGAGCCTTCCCACACATGCTGGCTAAACAGAGTCAGGTAATTTCTGAGTTGCGCTGTACAAGAGTGGGGTACAGCAGGGGGATGGGACTGAATGGATGGGGTGGGCAGCAATAGGGGTGGGTTGGGCAGATCAGGCCTGGGTGGGGCAAGATTGGTGGTGCGGGTGTGTGCTGTATCCTATCCCCCTTCCTGGGTCTGGTCTGCCAAGACGGATCAGTGCAGACCAGCTCTACAGACTAATTGATCAGGAATTAGTAACCTTACCTCTCACCAGCATCATGCCACAGCCTCTGGGCAGCACAGTGCACATGCCTTACAGCATGTTTTGCAACACCAGTGCGTGTGGCACACTTGTACTGTTTGCATTGAGGGGCTCCAGACTAAGCCCTTCATGTCAACGCTTTGAATACTGAAGTTTAGTTGTTCTGTATATTTACCCCCATTCAGTCTTCAGCTATCAACATGAACTGCAATCTGCCATGTAACGAAATCAGCACCTACCTGCTCCGGTGAAAACGGCCTAGAAATGTTGTGCTGAAGCAGCAAAAAAAAAAACAAAAAAAAAACCAATGCAATCCTCTCATAGTGATGATAGAAGCAACACTTTTCCTGCTTTGGCAAATTATGAAAAATCTTTCCCGCTCACCATAAACGCTTGTAGCAATTTGCTGCCTGTATTTGTAGCACTACGCAAGCAGTACAATGCTTTCAAAGCAGAGTCACGTTTTTGCCAAAGAAGCTGGAAACATCTGACTGGGTTATTAAATGGGAGCAATCTACAATCTTCTGCATTGGGATCAACCACCAGATTTAGAGCGCAATGCTACCCAGTGCTGGACTGGCAAGGCCGGCCGGCCAGCGCCAAATCCAACACTCAGCTGCGGCATTCAGCCAGTACGCTGGGCAGGACTTACCTTTGAGTGGCAGTCCGCCCGTCGCATCACGCCGCGTTCCACCGTGGTGGAACACGGTGTGACGCAACAGGTGGACTGCCGCTCAAAGGTACGTCCCGCCCAGCGTACCAGCTGAATGCCGCCGCTGCCAACGCTGGGTTGGGGAGCCTGGAGCCTCCCTGCGGCAAGGGAACGTTCATTCTGCACCAGCTAAATCAGGGCCGCACAGCCTCCCAGACAGGCTTAGGAAGCGGCCTTACGGCCACCTCCCAAGCCCACCCAGGTCCCGCCACAACCTCCCTTCCCCCATCAATCTCTGTCCCAGAAAGGGTCGGAGCCTCCCTCACGCCAACTGGCTTCGGTCGGCGCAAGGGAGGCTCCCCATCGGCGCTCTCAAGCCAACACAACTCGTAGCGTCGGCTTGAGAGCTTTAGCGCCAACACGGGGGTGCCGCTTGGCGCCCCCACATTGGCACTAATGACATAGCACCAATGCAACGCCGTTGCGTCGACACTACAGGGCAGCCGGGATTGCGCTGTTAGCCCTGCACTCAGCAAAAAGACATTTCATGAGGCAACGCACGCAACAGCATGATTAGAGGAGTTTGAAAGTGGTGCTTTTATTTTACTCAGAAGTAAGCTCACTGTATTCAGTAAGGCTTAGGGCCCAACGTACCATCCAACTTGCTAGCTCTAAGGCAGCTGGTGCCAAAGTGCCAAAGGGGAGGGCGTTGCATCCTGTGGTGGTGGAACAGTCATGGAGGTCTACTCAAGATTAGGGAATACCTGTCCCCTTACTTTGGGCTGCATTCCAGTTGCAGCAGTGCTGGGAAGTTGGGTGTGAGCTGACCCTCAGGCTTGAATCCTATCTTAGTCACCAGAAAGAAACACATCTAGCTGTGATCAGTGATGGGCAGAGTCCAGGTGTGCAGGCACTGACCAGATGGTTGCAGACCGTAGCATGGCCAGCACAGTCAGTAGTGCAGGTACCGCAAAGTGAAATGTAAGCCATTTACATGGTCCACATGCAGTCAAAGCCATTCCTGGCAGCGATGGCAACTTGCAGGTGCTTGCCGAACCAATTGGCAAGCCCCTGTGGAGCCCAGAAAGGCTCCACATTGGGGGGGGAGGGGGAGACACATGGTGCATTGCAGTACCTGTAGTATTCACCGCATCGCCCACCCCTCTGCTACGCAACAAGTTGCAGAGGATGTACCTAGACCTCTCTTCTTCCTCCCACGTGGGGTGGTCAGCACTGGCAACTCTAATCATTTCTTCAGTGGGTAGACTGAACATTTAAAAAGGTAAAGGTTTCCCCATGACTGAATGGTCCAGTCATGACCGACTGTAGGGGGCAGTGCTCATCTCCATTTCTAAGCCGAAGAGCCGGCGTTTGTCCGAGGACAAGCTTCTATGGTCATGTGGCCGGCATGACTCTACGCCGTAGCTCACAGAACGCCGTTACCTTCCCACGAAGTGGTCCCTATTAATCTACTTGCATTTAGGTGCTTTTGAACTGCTAGGTTGGCAGGAGCTGGGACAAGCGACAGGAGCTCACTCCGTCGCGCAGTCTCGAACTGCCAACCTTCCGGTCAGCAAGCTCAGCAGCAGCGGTTTAACCCACTGCACCACCACGTCCCACTAGACTGAACGTTTACTCCCACTTCAATGATCCTTATCCTAAAATGAACTGGATATGCCTTCTGGACAAACTTTTAACTCCAGCCACAATGGCTACAGCATGCACACGTCTCTTCTGTGATGGCACTGCTCTTGTGGAATACCCTTCCAGGGAGGCAGGGAAGTCATGATGTCATGTGACATCACTTCCAGGTTCTCCCCAGAGGAGGAGGTGTGGTGGTTTCATATCCCCTGTTCTTTCTTCAAAGGGGAACCGCCACAGAAGAAGGAACAGGGGTGGGGTGCAAAGGCTCTGCAGCAAGCATCCTCTCTTCCTAGAGAATCGCAAGCAGCCCAAAGCAGTCATTTCTGTGTTCTCCTTGGAAAAGGAGGTGCTTTGTGCCCCCGTTGGCTGCCTCTAAGAATATGGGAAGAGCCCTGCTAGATCAGGCCAAAGGCCTTCCTGCCAGTCACAGTGGCCCACCAGATGCCTCAGGGAGCACACAAGACAACAAGTTGCCTGCATCCTGTTGCTGCTCCCCTGCACCTCTGCTAATTCTGAGCCTCTGCTTGCTCACCTCCCTGTGGGTCACTCCAGCTTCATAATTGTGGGGGAGGAAGTTGGTCCAAAAGTCCCCCATACAGTTCTGAAAACCAGAACGGTGCACAGGGAGGGGGAGAAGGACAGGAGTGAGCACATCCTTAACCACATGTGGGCAGGGTCAGGTCAGACATTGCGTCTACACCAGCCCTGCGATCGGGAGAGCTGTGGGCTTCAATTCACCGTTTGCCACCTCCAGATGTAATTTGAGCCTTAGACCCAAAGTAATCTTTCTATATTTTCTTTTCAAAAGCATACTGTGTTTGTGTTTAAGTGAGAAAGAGATGCAATTATGCTAATACAATGCTATATTCCTCTAAGGAGCTCTGTTTCCTGAGAAAAAGAGCCGTCCTCTGTACTCATTTGTACTGGAGAGTTACAAAATGTTCCTTCAAAATTTCCTCTGTGTTTCATAAGATCAGAACACAAGGTTGGAAAGTTTTGGTACATGCTGTGCTAATATGTGAGGCTTCCGAAAAGATATTCCCTTTAGCCAGTGGTGTCATTCAAATGATTTAGGAACAGGAACTCACTTTTGATTGGCACTTGTCGGGAACCCGGAACCAGCCACGGAGCCCGTTAGGATCCAGAACGCCCGTTCTGGTCCGTCCCCCCTGAATGACATCACTGCCTTTAGGAATTTGTAGGTGCATTTATATGTCTTTCATGCTCCAGGGAAAGTACCATAAACTGTCGGTAGAGCCATGTCTCCCAGCACACACAGAGCAAATCACAATGAAAAATAAGTAAAATTAATTCAATTTTTGTCAGGTGTCGGTGAACACTGGAGTGTCGTCCCAAACATTGCTGTGTGTCACCTATGACACGCATGTAGAAAGGTAAAGGTTTCCCCACGACCGAATGGTCTAGTTGTGACCAACTGTAGGTGTAGCATCGCAATTTTCTGTTGCTGGGCAGTTGCCAGGCAGGCTAACCTGCGAAGCTTGGAGGTAGGAAGAGAATGCTCTTTCGGCTTGCCCCTCCCGCTCTAAGGATGCTTGGAGAATAACACGGAAGGAGCCCTCCTGGAGCTTCACAGGGAATCGGCATGCCAGGCGACTGAGAGGATCCTTGGAGTTAGCAAAACATGAGTGATAAGAGAGGCCCTTGAGTTGTCAGCTAAGCTGCTTCCCAGCTCACCGTGAGAACCACCAAAAAGGTAATCAGAGGGGCTTTTTGCACCAAGCAGCAGAGAGGAGTTGGGTTTCAAGTAGAGAGTGAGAGAATCACTAACCAATTAGATGCTTTGTAGATGTGATACACCTACTACTGCATATGCAATTAATTATGTTAATGAACACAGTAATAAAAGGGGGCTGAGACAAAGGGGTTCTCAGATTTCTCCGCACAGAGCTCTTGTCGTCTTTTTTCAATCTTTTCCATCCCATCCCTTTGGGATCACTACATGTAGGGGGCAGTGCTCATCTCCATTTCTAAGCCGAAGAGCCGGCATTTGTCCAAGGACACGTTTCCATGGTCATGTGGCCGGCATGACTATACGCCAAAGTGCACGGAACGCCATTAACTTCCTACCGAAGTGGTACCTACTTATCTACTTGCATTTTTATGTGCTTTCAAACTACTAGGTTGGCAGGAGCTGGGACAAGCACCGGGAGCTCATTCTGTTGCATGGTCTCGAACTGTCAACCTTCCGGTCAGCAGCTCAGCAGTTTAACCCGCAGCGCCACCACGTCCCCTGAGAGCACTATAAGGAAGGTTTAATGGGCCTCTGTGGTCATTGGAAACTAATGGTAGTTTTTGTTGAGTTGAATCAATGGTTCAGAGCAGCAATATTTTCTTATTAAGAAGGCCAGCTATGGAAGAAGTGTGCTATAGATAATGGCTACCAATCACCAATCTGATGAATGGGACTTCCTTTGTTTCAGCCTTTATCTGAGGCTCTTTCTGGCTTTCTTGTTAAGATCATGTCTACCACAGATTAATTTGTGGCTCCTGGGGATCATGCTGGCTTGCGTTCCTTGTGACTGGTTATATCCAGCTGTTTGTTCTTTATGGTGCTACCCGGGTGACAAATGCATTCTCAGTCCACACCCATCAGCCTCCTCCAGTTAAGGTTGGCTGTGTAAGAGGCAGAGGATAGTTTCCATTTTGTCAACTGAAAAGCTCTGAAAAGAACTGCATAGTTGTGGGTATGAGCACGCCAACTCCTCTTGTATGGTTATTTGTCATTGTAAAGATTGTTGGTCATAACTGGAGTAATGGTTGGAAAGAAGATATAAAATAAATCATCCCAATGAAAAAGAGTGAGCAAGTACAAAATTTTGGGTGCCTGCCCTCCACCCATATGGTTTTTGAATGAGGGTGAGCTGAAGAAGGACAGGGAGGAAAGTTGGCATCATATAGAACAGAAGAAGAGTCCCATTGGATCAGGCCAAAGGCCCATCTAGTCTAGCTTCCTGCATCTCGCAGCAACTTTATATGTTGATTTAGCACCCCAAAAATATCCTAAATTCATTCAAACGTCCTTGACAACTAAAAAAACAAAAACAGAGTTGCAGGCCTGTGTTATATAGACAAGCGCAACAATACTACTGTAACAATACTGACAGGATCCCTGTGTAAAAGCTGTCCCAAGAAGGCCCAGGAGACAGCCAGCAGCCTTGAGGTGCCCATACACGCATGCTGGCAATCCCAGAATTGTGGTCCCCCTGCCCAGCGTCGTCATCCGCAAATGAACTCCTGGAACACTGGGAGGGACATGGGCGGGACTTTCACGTGATTGGCAGCCTGCCCGTTTCGTTCCGTGGCTGCCCTGGCCTCGAGGGGGGCTGCCCAGGCACCCGGCGCCCCCCACCTGTCTCCCCCAGGCACCCCTCGAGGTCAGGGCAGCCACGGAATGAAACGGGCGGGCAGCCAATCACGGCAAAGCCCTGCGTAAGTCCCTCCCAGCGTTCCGGGAGTTCATTTGCGGATGACAACACCGCCCCTGCCTGCTCCCATGGAGTATCAGCCTGTAGATACTGGGGGTTGTGCTGAGCTGCCCTTCGGCAGCGCAATGGGCACACCCTTTCTGGAAGGCTGCCTTGACTGCCCTCTCCTGAGTGGCCAGCCCCATGGGTGCCCATGACCCAGTGCACTCCCACCAGTACTGCCTGGTTTGGGGCCATGATGTTCCCTACCAATGTTGGCTGGTAGGGGAACTCTCCCATTGCCTTGACCAATGCACCAACAACCTCTGCTAGACAGTGCTGCTGAGGACCTGGTGCAGCAGTGTCCAGTTTTTGTGTTTTTTGGAAACCTGAAGTTCATTTCTAAGGCCTTCTGGGGGGCTTCTGAGGCCTCCCGAAGTTCAGAAGGCCACGCCCAGTTGCCTCCAGGCATCCGACCACCTACAGGTGCCCCCTGCAAATGTGGGACAGGATCCGTGGATTTGATCCACGTTGGGTCAAATTCATGAGCCCCAAATCGGCAATGAGGCACATGGACGTATAGTTAAAACAGTATAACAGCAGGAAGTGTGGTCTGGAGGTTGAGCTGTTGCCTTTGCCTGAAGATGCTAAGCAGGATCAGCCTTGGATTGGCCTTGGATGGGAGACCGGAAGTCACTGACAGAGCTTGTGGAGGAATGGGAGGAGTGTGAAGGAGTCAGCTGACAAAAGAACTGGCCAAGGTGGTGGACTGTGAAGGCTCAGAAGGTACAAGAGTGCATCCAGGATCATGACCACACATTGAAGGGAAACATCTGAAGAAATTGAGTGTTCTGTGAATGGTACATAGAACAACAGTTGTAAAAACCCCATTTGAAAAATGGGGTTTAGGAACAGCCTGCCCACGTAAACCGCCTTGAGTCCAGTGAAATCTGGAGAAAGGAGGTGTAAAAATACATTAAACAAACAAACAAACAAACAAACAAACAGTTTGGATAAAAGCATCAACATTCTGAACTGAAAACCAGTTGTGCTTTTTCAAACGTATGCCTTTTCAGAGCTTCCCAAAATTATAATTGCACTTTCAAACCGATGTTTCTTTAGGAAAAAAGAAACCGAAACACAAACATAAAGAATCTAGCGGGTGTGCAACAGACCTGAAACAATTTCTATTAAAATACATGTGGATAGCTTCAAGAAGACACAAATCTGAAATAGTAGTATATAAGCCTGAACTTGCAGTCCTGCCAGAGATAAATAGGCTGCCTAATAGGATGTTTACTGTTTGATTGGATGAGAAGCACAATAAAGTGTGCCAAAAAAGGCTCTGTCTGCTTTATCTCCATAACAACTGAGAACAATTATTAAAGAGCACAAAGGAACGTCTTCACAAAGCAGGTTTTAACCTTCAGGCTGTGAGGAGTGACATAACAAACTACTGATAATGTCTAAATAAAAGAAGGCAGCAAGTCAGCCAAAAGGAAAATGTTCCTAGAAAAGTAAGTCTGGGTCTGAAAATGCTCAGTGCTCCCTCGGAATTGCTTAGGGCAGCGGAATTCAAACTTTTTAGACTGGGATCCCCTTTTTAGACCGGGATCCCCTTTTTAGAATGGCACTCATGTTGGGACCCACCGGATGTGAGGTCATTAACCTGGACGGGATGATGCGGCAAGAAGTGACATCATCAAGCAGGAAGTGCCGTCAGTGTGATGTAATAGAATGACACTCCTTGAATGCAAGCTGGCATTCTTGGACTGCTGCAGCAATTGCACAACCAGGAAACATCCCCGACAGAAGGCAAGATGAGGACAAAATATGGTGTAAAAGCACTGAACTAAAAACAAAATTAAAAAAAAACCTCACTTGAAAATTGATACTGTGAACACTCAAAAAAGGAATATAACAAGAGTAAGGTCTGCAGTTTCCAAGATGGCTGCTCCCAGCTTTCCGTGACCCACCTGACATCAGGTCCCGACCCACCAATTGGACCCCAACCCACAGTTTGAATAACACTGGCTTAGGGTGTTGCAGAACAATCATGGTGGCCGGGCAATGGCATCAGCCTTGATCTACCATTACATAGTTCAGGAAATGCTCAGCATTCTAGAGCTCAGTTCTTACAATAAAAGGTTACAGAATGCCTGGAATACACTGATAAGCAGTTGTGAGCCAGGGAGAGGGTGGCACAATAACAGATGTTCCGCCCACAGGGAATGGTGTCGCGCAAAAGAGGTACTTTTTTACCCAGTGGGTAGTTAATCTGTGGAACTCTTTGCCCCAGGAGGTGGTGGTGGCATCTGGTCTTGATGCCTTTAAGAGGGGATTGGATGGATTTCTGGAGGAAAGGTCCATCGTGGGCTATAGGCAATGATGGATTGTGCAACCTCCTTACATTGGTGGTGGGCAAGCATCTTCTTGTCTCATGCCTCCCTGGGGCACCTGGTGGGCCGCTGTGAGATACAGGAACATAAGAACATAAGAACATAAGAAGAGCCCTGCTGGATCAGGCCAAAGGCCCATCTAGTCCAGCTTCCTGTATCTCACAGCGGCCCACCAGGTGCCCCAGGAAGGCATGAGACTACAAGATGCTTGCATCCTGTTGCCACTCCCTTGCACCTGGTACCAGTAGCCCATCACCTATGTAAGGAGGTTGCACAATCCATCATTGCCTATAGCCCACGATGGACCTTTCCTCCAGATATCTGTCCAATCCCCTCTTGAAGGCATCAAGACCAGATGCCATCACCACCTCCTGTGGCAAGGAGTTCCACAGATTAACTACCCGCTGGGTAAAAAAGTACTTCCTTTTATCTGTTTTAACTCTCCCAACCCTCAGTTTTAGCAGATGCCCCCTGGTTCTGGTGTTTTGAGAGAGGGAAAAGAACATCCCTCTATCGACTCTATCCCTTCCATGCATAATTTTGTATGTCTCAATCATGTCCCCCCTCAGGCGCCTTTTTTCTAGACTGAAGAGCCCCAAACGCTGCAGTCTTTCTTCATAAGGGAGGTGCCCCAGCCCCGTAATCATTTTTGTCGCTCTCTTCTGCACCTTTTCCAACTCCACTATGTCCTTTTTATGATGCGGCGACCAGAACTGGACACAATATTCCAGGTGTGGCCTTACCATCGATTTGTACAATGGCATGATAATATTGGCTGTTTTATTCTCAACCCCTTTTTTAATTACCCCAAGCATGGAATTGGCCTTCTTAATTGCTGACGCACACTGGGTCGATACCTTCATTGAATTGTCCACCAGCACCCCAAGATCTCTCTCCTGAGCTGTCACAGACAGCTCAGAACCCATTAGCCTATAGGTAAAGTTTTGGTTTTTGGCCCCAACGTGCATCACTTTACATTTGTCTACGTTAAAACGCATCTGCCATTTGGCTGCCCATTCCTCCAACTTGGAGAGATCCTTCTGGAGCTCTTCACAATCCTTTCTGGTTTTTACCACCCGGAAAAGTTTTGTGTCATCTGCAAACTTAGCCACCTCGCTGCTTATCCCTGTCTCCAGGTCATTTATGAATAAGTTGAAAAGCACGGGCCCCAAGACAGATCCCTGGGGCACTCCACTTTTCACCTCTCTCCATTGTGAAAATTGCCCATTGACCCCCACTCTCTGTTTCCTGGCCCTCAACCAATTCTGGATCCATAAGAGGACCTGCCCTCTTATTCCCTGACTGTGAAGTTTCTTTAGCAGTCTTTGGTGGGGGACCTTGTCAAATGCCTTCTGAAAATCTAGGTATATGATATCCACAGGTTCACCCACATCCACGTGCCTGTTGACCTTTTCAAAGAATTCCAAAAGGTTTGTGAGGCAAGACCTACCCTTACAGAAGCCATGCTGACTTTCCTTTAGCAGTACTTGTTCCTCTACGTGTTTTAGGATTTTATCTTTGATGAGGCTTTCCACCATCTTACCCAGGAAGCTGGACTAGATGGGCCTTGGCCTGATCCAGCAGGGCTCTTCTTATGTTCTTATGTTCTTATGGGCACAGGTGAGGGAGCTGGGCATGCTGAACAAGAAAGCAGTGCAGAGCTGGGCCTTCTCGGCCTCCCTCGCCTTCATTACTCTCTGAAACAGAGTGATTCCGGAAGCAGGGGCATGGCAAGGCTGCACAGAGGGCGTGGTTACATCCTTTACCACTGCCCCGCCCCAGGCACAATTAGAGCCTGGTCCTGCTCTGCATGGTAAGTCCAACAGGTGCCACACTCTGCCATATAAGTGGCCCTTCTTTATGCCAAAGTCATTCCCCAAATTTTGTACAGCATACCCGTGTGGATGTCAGCATTGAATGAGATGATTGAAAAGATCCAGTCCTATATAAAACTCCTGGTATACTGCATTGTGTTCCATGTGCAGCGCTCTGATTAGAGACAGGCCAATACAGATCATATTCAAAGCTATGGTGTTCACAGTAGTCATGTATGGCTGTGAGAGCTGGACCTTATGGAAGGCGGAGCGCCGAAGAATAGATGCTTTCGAATTGTGGTGTTGGAAAAGACTCTTGAGATAAGAGTCCCCTGGACTGCAAGGAGAGCCAATCGGTCAATAATAATAATAACTAGCTTTTTGTTACCCGGCGTTGCCCGGGTAACAAAATGATCTTCCAGAGTTTATGAGTTTTGCACCCTTCTCGCCCCCCACGCCGACGGGGGCCGAACCCGGACTCCAACCACGTCGGGAGCGTCACCAGGCGCCTCGGCAACCCCGGAAACTATGGACTCGATGCCAATTTCGCCCGTTTTCGGCCGTCTTCACTTCAGGCCCCCTGCCTCGCCCCCTGCCTTGGCCCTCTGCCTCAGGCCTCGGCGACCCCGGAAACTATGGGTCTGACGCCGATTTCGTCCATTCTTGACCATTCTCATGCAGGGGGCCCCGTGCACCCCACCCCTGCGGGCGGTAGTGGAGCCTGATCCCTGCAGGTTTTGTCACCTCAAGGCATGCGCGTGCCGAGTCTGGCGCCAATCGCTCCAGGCGTTGCAGCGGGTCATAGCGGACATCTTGTTTCGCACCCATTCCCGCCCCCACGCTGAGGGGGGCCTGAACCCAGACTCCCATGGCATCGGGAGCATCGCCACTCACCTCGGCGACTCAGGAAACTACAGATTCAACACCAATTACGGCGGTTTTCAACCAATTTCTGCAGGGCCCTGTGTGTACCCCCACCCCCGGGGGGGCTGGGGGGGCCTGACCCCCACAGTGTTTGTTGCCACGCGCTTGCCAGGTTTAGTGCGCATCGCTCCAGGCATCCCAGCATGGCATGGCAGACATTTCGTTTTGCACCCCTTCTCGCCCCCCACGCTGAGGGCAGCCTGAACCCGGACTCCAACTGTGTCGGGAATGTCGCCGCTCGTCTCGGCAACCCCGGGAACTACGGACTCGACGCGGATTTCAGCCATTTTTGACCATTCTCATGTGGAGACCCCCACGTACCCCCACCCCCGGGGGCAATAAGGTGGTCTGCCCCCCGCAGTGTTTGTCACCAGGCTGCAAGGTGTATGCATGCCAGGTTTCGTGTCGATCGGTTCAGGCATGCCAGCAGGGCATGGCGGAGGTTGTGTTTCGCACCCCTTCTTGCCCACCATGCCAAGGGGGGGCCGAACCCAGACTCCAACAGCGTCGGGAGTGTTGCCACTCGCCCCGGTGAGCCCAGGAACTATGGATTCAATGCCGTTTTCAGCCATTTTTGACCATCTTTTCATGGGAACCCCATGTACCCCAACCCCCAGGGGTGCTAGCGGGGTCTGACCCCCGCAGTGTTTGTCGCCAGGCCGCAAGGCATACGCATGCCAAGTCTGGCGCCAATCACTCCAGGTGTCGCAGTGGGGCATGGCGGATGTCTCGTTTTGCACCCCTTCTTGCCCCCCATGTCGAGGGGGGAGTTTTGACCGTTCTCATACAGGGGCCCTGGGGCACCCCCCCCCGGGGCGCTAGGGGGCCTGAACCCCGGAGTGTCCGTCGCCAGGCCGCAAGGCACGCGCATGCCGAGTTTGGTGTGCATCACTCCAGGCATTCCAGCACGGCATGGCGGACATTGTGTTTCGCACACCTTCTTGCCCCCTACGCTGAGGGGGGGGGCAGACCCGGACTCTGATGGCGTTGATACCGTTGTCGCTCGTCCCAGCGACCATGGAAACTACGGATTTGATGCCGATTTTGGCCATTTTCGACCATTTTCACACAGGGGCCCCTGTGCACCCCTGCCCCCGGGGGTGCTAGGGGGCCACAACCCCCGCAGTGTTTGTGGCCAGGCCGCTAGGCTTCCGCATTTGGTGCCAATCGGTCCAGGCGTTCCAGCAGGGCATGGCAGACGTTGTGTTTTGCACCCCTTCTTGCCCTCCACGTTGAGGGGGGCCCAAACCCAGACTCCAACGGCGTCGGGAACATCACTGGTTGTCCCGGCGCCCCTGGACACTGTGGACTCGACGCCGATTTCAGCCGTTTTTGGCTGTCTTTACGTGGGGACCCCCGCGTACCCCCACCCCCGGGGGTGCTACAGGGCCCTGACCCCTGCAGTGTTTGTGGCCAGGCCACTAGGCTTCCGCATGCCGAGTTTGGTGCCAATCGGTCCAGGCATCACAGTGTGGCATGGTGCGCCTTTTGTTTCGCACCCCTTCTCGCCCCCCACGTCGAGGGGGGGCCGAACCCGGACTTCAATGGTGTCGGGAGCGTCGCCGCTCATCTCGGCGCCCCCGGAAACTGTGGATTTGACGCCGATTTTGGCCGTTTTTCACTGTTTTCATGCGGGGACCCCCGTGTACCCCCACCCCCAGAGGCGCTAGGGGGCCCTGACCCCCGCAGTGTTTGTGGCCAGGCCGCTAAGCTTCCGCATGCCGAGTTTGGTGCTAATCGGTCCAGGCATCACAGTGGGGCATGGTGGGCCTTTTGTTTCGCACCCCTTCTCGCCCCCCACATTGAGGGGGGCCCAAACCCGGACTCCAACTGTGTTGGGAGCATCGCTGCTCATCTCGGCGACCCCGGAAACTACGGACTCGATGCTTCTGCATGCCGCGTGTGGTGCCAATCGGTCCAGGTGTCACAGCGGGGCATGGTGGACGTCGTGTTTCGCACCCCTTCTCGCCCCCCACATCGAGGGGGGCTGAACCCGTCTCCGATGGCATCGGGAGCGTTGCCGCTCATCTCAGCAACCCCGGAAACTGCGGATTTGACGCCGATATTGGCCAGTTTTGACCGTTTTCACTTGGGGACCCCCGCGTACCCCCACCCCCAGGGGCGCTAGGGGGGTCCGACTCCCGCAGTGTTTGTCGCCAGGCCGCTAGGCTTCCGCATGCCGAGTTTGGCGCCAATCGGTCCAGGCATCACAGCGGGGCATGGTGGACGTTTTGTTTCGCACCCCTTCTTGCCCCCCACGTCGAAGGGGGGCTGAACCCGGACTCTTATGGCATAGGAAGCATCGTCACTCATCTCGGCAACCCTGGAAACTGTGGATTCTACACCGATTTTGGCCGTTTTTGACCGTTTTCACGCGGGGACCCCCGCGTACCCCCACCCCCAGGGGCGCTAGGGGCCCCCGACCCCCTCAGTGTTTGTCGCCAGGCCGCAAGGTGTATGCGTGCCGAGTTTTGTGCCGATCGCTCCAGGCGTTGAGGAGCCTATGCGAGACATACATACGTACATACACACATACACACATACACACCCAGGCTCTTTTATATATATATATAGATAATAATAATAATAATAATGATGATGATGATGATGATGATGATGATGATGATGATGATCATGATGCTCGTATTTATATGCTGCCTTTCTTAGGTCATTAAATTGCTCCTCTGACTTTAACTCAAGGCGGTTAGGCTTTATTCATAAACACAAAGGTTTTTACAAATTACAAGGAAGTTCTGTCTTTCAAGAACAACATACAACATACAGATGGTACTTTCATGGTGCAGTCTTCTTTCTGGCCACACAATTTGCCTTCCTGCTGGCTGATAAGCAGCTTCTGCTCCCAGCAAAGCAGCGGCTGGCCCAGCACACTCCCCTCTCACAGGCAGCTGTAGCTCAGCTCTAATCAGTCACAGTTTACAAGGTCTGCTGCTCACGGAGACTTCCGGTGATCCCGAACTGACAACCTTCGGATGTTATCTTCAGGCAAATGGAGGCTTTAACCCTCTCGACTGCAACCTCCTGCCCAATCTTACAGGAAGTCAAGCCTGATTGCTCCCTGGAAGGACAAATCCTGAAGCTGAAGCCCAAATCCTTTGGCCACCTCATGAGAAGAGGTCTTTTCTCTTTAGAAAAGACCCTCCTGCTGGGAAAGATGGAAGGCAAAAGGAGAAGGGGGCGGCAGAGGATGAGATGATTAGATAGTGTCACGGAAGCGATGAATATGAAATTGGGTGAACTCTGGAAGCCAGTGGAGGACAGGGAGGCCTGGCGTGCTGTGGTCCATGGGGTCATGAAGAGTCGGACATGACTTAGCGACTGAACAACAACAACCATATATACTGTAATGTACAGAGCCACCTAACTTGCAAAACTTATGAGTTATGAGACTAAACCTGCCTAGGTTTCTGTGGTTGAGAAAAAAACATGTTCTATGGGAGAAAAATAGGGAGAGTATAAGCCTGTTGACTGAAGCTCAAATACTTTGGCCACCTCATGAGAAGAGAGGACTCTTTAGAAAAGACCCTAATGCTGGGAAAGATGGAAGGCAAAAAGAGAAGGGGCGGCAGAGGATGAGATGGTTAGACAGTGTAACCGAAGCGATGAACATGAAATTGGGTGAACTCTGGAAGCTAGTGGAGGGCATGGCATGCTGTGGTCTATGGGGTCGCGAAGAGTCGGGCACGACTTAGTCGGGCACGACTTAGCGACTGAACAACAACTACAGAAATAATTCTGTAAGACATTGAAGAAAGACATTGAAGGGAGGAGAAAGGAGCATGCAAGGTTTTCTTATTTTTATACTACCCTTCCTCCAAGGGGCTCAGGGTTATGTATATGGCATTTCCCCTCCTTTGGAGTCACTCAGGAAGCTTCATAGTTAAAGGTTTTCCCAATGCTTCCCAGTGGAACAAAAGGCACCAGTTGTGCCAGGGAGCCTTTTTTGGGCTGCAACAATCTCCAGTTTGGAGGCCGCTGCTCTAAGGCAACCTCCGTTTATTTCTCTGCCATTTGGATTTAATGAAGGCTATCCCAATTTCATGTTCATCGCTTCGGTGACACTGTCTAACCATCTCCTCTTCTGCCGCCACCTTCTCCTTTTGCCTTCCATCTTTCCCAGCAGGAGGGTCTTTTCTGAAGAGTCCTCTCTTCTCATGAGGTGGCCAAAGGATTTGAGCTTCAGCTTCAGGATTTGTCCTTACAAGGAGCAATCAGGCTTGACTGTAGGATTGACCGATTGGATCCCCTTGCAGTCCAGGGGACTCTCAAGAGTCTTCTCCAACACCATAATTCAAAGGCATCTATTCTTCGGCACTCCGCCTTCCTTATGGTCCAGCTCTCACATCTATGCATTGCTACTGGGAAAACCATAGCTTTGACTATGTGAACCTTTGTTGGCAGGGTGATGTCTCAGCTTTTTATTAAAAGCCATTTACTACCATTGGTGAATTCACCCGCCAATTAATTTCAATTAATGTTTTAGAGATTTTCAAAACGTGGCTGCACCAAATTACCTGAAACTTGCTCTGTAAACAGTGTAAGGATAGACCTTTTTAGAGGTACAGTTGTTTTGACTGTCCACCCATGTCATCATTTAAAAAAACAGGGGCAGAATTTGGGTTTTTTTGTTTTATGGGGTGCCGTTTCTGAATCTGATTGCCCCCCCCCAATCTGAAATGAAAGTTGCCATTTTAGCTTCCTGTGTTAGGGCAGGGGCTAACCTTTCTCACTGAGTCAACTTTAAAGCTTTCAGGTACAATTAGCACCTGTAATAATTTTTTAAATAATTGGCGCGCAAATCCGCCGATGGTAGGGAACGCGGGTACTTCCATTCAAACTCTGGGCTAATGTGGGGTTTCTTTATAGAGGCTAACTATCTTTTTATTTTGGGGGACAAGTTAGGTGAAAATATAGAGGAGACACATATCTCCTAATTTTCCTGTGTTATTTCTACTGTTCTGATGTCTTCAGAGACAGAATAAATTATTGCATGTGGCAACAGAGAAAATGTTTTTTTTATACTCCACAAGGATTCACATCATTTATTGTGAAAGACAGGCTTGTGATGAGATATCTAGTTGAAGACAATAGGCCAGAAAGCTGCAAATGCTCTTCCTAGAAAAACACTAGCTTTCCATTCATTTTGTAATGACTGAGAATTGCCATTGACAATTGACATTTAGAAAAATCTGCATTTCAATGTAATCACTATTCAATGTAATCACTGAGGACATCAGATAAGCATTCTCACCTAAGTGTTAGTTACCCAAACAAACAAACAAAAATAGGATTCTGTTCCCTTGTCAGTCACTGGTTTCCTTGTACTATGGCAAAAGGTCTGTTTCTTTGAGCACAAGCAGATTCCACTCACCCAAAGCAATTGATCTATCTCACTGCAGACTTTTCTCACAAACCTGATTCATGCTGTGAGGGTCATCCTGTTGCACCATGGCAGCAAACTTTACTGAGGCATAATCAACATGCACAGGGCTCCCTTCCCCACTGCATGGATTAGCATATGTAATGTACACAGCATGGAGGCCTCTCAGAGTTCCTCAGGCTACAGAAAAAGCTAAAATGACCCACTCAGTGACACAAGAACAGGAAAATACTGAGTAATAAATTATATTAGTTGTACAATCAGTCTTGTCAATGGTGCAAGAACACAGAATAAGGTTCAAATAATATTCCTCCAAATTCAGCACCTGGGCACAGTCCAATAGTCAAATTTCATAGTGAGGTGAGAGATGGGATTGATGATTTTGCTTTGTTTCACATAGGAATCATCCTTGCAGCAACTAAAGGGTTATTTTCTTGAAAGGTTATTTCTTGCCTCTGTAGCTGCTAGAGGAGACAAATCAATGAGAAAGATGATTTTTTTTTTGTCCACAGCTTGTTCTAGGGCTGGGGTGGGAGGGAAAGGTGAAAGGTTCACCTTAGAAGCTGCAAGCTGCAGAAACCAACTCTATCAAAAAAATAGGGTTTTTCCCAGCAGAGAAGGGTCAAGGAAAGTCCAGGAGACTTCTTGTCTCCAGGTCGTCCAAAACAGGTAGAAAAACCCTGCAAAAAGACCTAATTAGTCAGATTACAGCAGTCAAAGCTTTGCCAGAAATTCAGTTTTGCAAGAAGGAACTTCTTACTTCATGATTGGTACTCTAGGGCCCCCTTCTGGAAATTCCTGAAGTAAGCAAGCTGTGTGCTCACTGAACAATGATTTTTTAAAAGATTTTCAGGGGGTAAAGGTAGCTTTTTGCAACACTTCCATAGAAATTGATACACAGCACCATGGATAGCACACCAGTTTTGCACAGTAGACATTAAACCTTCAGTACCATTGGCGGGCAAAAACACCAGTTTCAGTTCAGGTATATGGGAACACTTTGACATGGTTCCAAAAACATAATTGCCCTGAGAAGGGCAGTGGCTGTACATGTTTCAAAAGGCAAAAGACTTTTGCGCAAAAATACCCATGGTAGCAAATGGGTTAAGTTGTCTAGGTTCGCCATCACTTTCTTCCCAAGAAGTAAACGTCTTTTAACCGGAAGCTAGTGGAGGACAGGGAGGCCTGGCGTGCTGTGGTCCATGGGGTCACGAAGAGTCGGACACAACTTAGCGACTGAACAACAATAACTGTCTCACTATTGTACAGTATTGTAGTTCATGGCAGTTTCTGATGGGGGCTGGAAAACAAATCCTATGAGGAAAGGTTGAGGGAACTTGGTATGTTTAACTTGGAGAAGGCTGAGAGGGGACATGATAGCACTCTTCAAATCTCGGAAGGGCTGTAAGAATAAGTGTGTTGCTTGAACTACTTAGCCCATCTGAAGATACAAACCCAAATCCCTGCTTATTTCTTTGAAATATCAAGAGTTTAATGCTCAAACACATGTGCTGTCCATTCAACGCATCAGTAGTTTTGGAAGCAGCACATCTGTTGGTAAAGAGGAAGGTAAGACTGAACGCTATTCAATAAAAGAGAGTATAAAAATGTGAAAGAATAAAGTCAGTTCTTTATCGAGAGGCATCTGGCTAATACAAAAAGAGTTTTTGAGGGGGGGAAAGGGATAATTACTGGATTTGCAAGAAAAAAGATCTATAAACAGGCACTCCATCTTTGCCGATGTTTCAGAAGATGAGTCGAATTCTGCAGTGGAAAGGTAGGTAAAGGTAAAGGTAAAGGTAAAGGTTTCCCCAAGACTGAATGGTCTAGTCATGACCGACTGTAGGGGGCGGTGCTCATCTCCATTTCTAAGCCTGTAGAGCCAGTGTTTGTCCGAGGACAAACTTCCGTGGTCATGTGGCCGGCATGACTATACGCCAAGGCACATGGAATGCCGTTACCTTCCCACTGAAGTGGTCCCACCTTCCCACCGAAGCATTTTTAAGTGCTTTCGAACTGCTAGGTTGGCAGGAGCTGGGACAAGCAACAGGAGCTCACTCTGTCGTGCAGTCTTGAACTCCCAACCTTCCAGTCAGCAAGTTCAGCAGCAGCGATTTAACCCACTGCGCCCCCACATACATGCAATCCTTGAGAAACATACATGCAATCTCAAATGAGAGAAATTGAGCATGGAGACTAGCTTCTGCATGCGCAGCCAATGGAGGCACAGATGTTCCTATTTTTAAACTGACTGGATGTGTCTTTCGAGGCAGATGGGGATGTTACATTCTGATCTGGTTACATCTGTTACATTCCTATCTGATTACATTCTGATAGGACATTTTTCATCCTATATTTTAAAGGATCCACGGGGCTTGCTTGGTTTAAATCTTTAACTGTTTTTAATATTGTTCTTAACATTGTTTTTATTGTTATATTTGTGATTTTTAAAGTGTCGGTTTTCAATGTTGTAAGCCGCCTTGGGTGCCCATGGGGCAGAAAGCCAGGATAAAAATTAAATAAATAATAATAATAAAATAACTACAGCTGGACTGGGGCCAAAGCCTACAGTGTGCCATTATTATGGTGGCACATTTCATCGTGTTCAATGGCAATACACCATATCCATGATCGCCACCTATTTTGCTCATTATAGTTATGCACGTAAGTGTGCATCGGGGGCGTAGATAGGTGGCTCATGCAGACAACAAGGGTATTGTATAAACTGGCTTTCTTAGCACGCATTTATGGCCTAATATGGGGGCTTTAGGGGACATGGTGGCGCTGCAGGTTAATCCGCTGTTGCTGAACTTGCTGACCGGAAGGTTGGGAGTTCAAGACCATGTGACGGAGTGAGCTCCCATTGCTTGTCCCAGCTCCTGCCAACCTAGCAGTTTGAATGCATGTAAAAATACGAGTAGATAAATAGGGACCACTTCGGTGAGAAGGGAACGGCGTTCCGTGCGCTATGGCATATAGTCACGCCGGCCACATGACCACGGAAGCTTGTCCTAGGATGAACACCGGCAAAGGTGGCACCTAGGATGAACACCGGAAAAGGCGGCACCTTGGGGTATAGGCATGCTACCGGTACGCTGGGTGGGAGGAATGGGTGAGCGGCAGCCCGCCCGTTGCATAACGCTCCGTTACGCTCCGTTGCGTAACACGGGGGCGGGGAAGATGGCAAAACAGAGCGTGACACAACGGGCGGGCTGCCGCTCACCCATTCCTCCCACCCAGCGTACCGGTAACATGACACCGCTGGGTAAAGGGGACCGGTTGCTCTCCCCCTGCTAGGGGGGAAACCACTTGAAATGTGTCTCTTTGTCCAGTTAGCAAGAGTTTGAACCATCATCAGTGGAACACTTTGAAGAAAGACACTGTTCCTATTATGCAAATTGAGAGCAGAAACACTCACCCCTGCCTCATTGTCTTGCACATAAAATAACCTGTGAGGTAAGGGCTTGGGCCCCCACTGCCACAAGCAGTAAGGCACCATTGCGAGATTCTCCTATTTAATTGTGCAAATTGGGCTTTTAAAGTCAAGCCCCACCACCTGCCTGTCAGGCCCAGGCCAGAAATGGAAATGATCTCCTGGGAGAAGGCCCCATCACTAATTCAGCCACTAATCATAGTGGCTCCCAAACTGTGTGTTGAGGTCTACGAGGTGGGTCCCCATTCTTTTCAATTTCAGGTGGGTCATTTCAATCTGTATTTTATTTTGGTATGTGACTGCGGGTGCAATCTTAACTAATTCTCCAGCACTGGCATAGCTGTGTAAATGGGGCATGTGCTACATCCTGCAGTTGGGGGGTGGCTGTCTCAGAGGCCTCCTCGAGGTACGGGAATGTTTGTTCCCTTTCCTCAGAGCTGCTTTGCCCTTACCCGGGTGCTGGAAAGTGGGCTTGGACTGAGCTCTGCATTTTGGGAAATGTCACAGATCCATACTTTCAAAAGGCTGCTACGCATATCCTTTTAGCTACGATGACAGTCAAGGGGGGTTACTCTCAGGTAAGTGTGGATGGGACTGCAGCCTTTGGGATGCTTGGGGAATTTTTTTTTTAACAGATTAGCAACTGCCTGGGACCAGTTGGAGGGTCTTTCTTTATTGGAAATAAATAACCCTAACTCTAAACGTTGTTGTTTTTTAAAGGTTGAGCTTACTCAGATCATAATCCGAAATTGTGCTGGACTGATGATGCCAAATCCAGCACGCCTTAAGTGCGCTGGGGAGCCTCCCCAGGGCAAGGGCACATTTGTCCCCTTGCCTCAGGGGAGGCTCCAGTCACCCTGTGGTGTTCCTCAGACCTGCACCTGATACTTAAGAACATAAGAAGAGCCCTGCTGGATCAGGCCAAAGGCCCATCTAGTCCAGCTTCCTGTATCTCACAGAGGCCCATCAGGTGCCCCAGGGAGGCATGAGACACAAGACGCTTGCCACTCCCTTGCACCCGGTACTCTGAAGTACCCCACCACCTTTATAAGGAGGTTGCACAATCCATCATTGCCTCTAGCCCACGATGGACTTTTCTTCCAGAAATCCGTCCATCTAGACCAGATGCCATCACCACCTGCTGTGGCAAAGAGTTCCACAGACTAACCACCTGCTGGGTAAAAAAGTACTTCTTTTTATCTGTTTTAACTCTCCCAACCCTCAATTTTAGCGGATGCCCCCTGGTTCTGGTGTTTTGAGAGAGGGAAAATAACATCCCTTTATCAACTCTATCCCTTCCATACTTTTGTATGTCTCAATCATGTCCCCCCTCAGGAGCCTTTTTTCTAGGCTGAAGAGCCCCAAACGCTGCAGTCTTTCTTCATAAGGGAGGTACCCCAGCCCCGTATATACTTGCTTCCAGTATTCTTAGTGTGAAACCCATTAGTATTACATACCATCACAGTGGATTTCTTAAAACCAGATATTTGCAAACCACAAAAAAACAGCTGGACATACTCTCCCCGCAAAATGAGCCATGTTCTGCATATCATTATTATTAAGAATATTTGCATACTGCTTTTCAACAGAGTTAAAAGCATACTTAGCAGGCTCAGAACCAAGGACACAGAACACGGCCAAATTGGGGTTGTAAGACTTGCCACAAACATGACCCAAGCCACAACTCTGCCCCTCACCACAGGTCTACCCCTCACGACAAGCCTACACCTCGACAATAGCCTACCCCTCGCCACAAGGCTGGCCTTCGCCACAAATCTACCCCTCGCCACAAGTCTACCCCTCGCCACACGTCTACCCCTCACCACAAACAAACAACTCACCCCACGGCTGACCCTCGCCACAAGTCTACCCCTCACCACAAGTCTACCTGTCGCCACAAGTTTTCCCCTTGCCACAAACCTGGCACTAGCCACAACTCTACCCCTCACCACAAGTCTACCCCTC